>JAFLJL010005522.1:0-19265 GCA_018398815.1 Conus ventricosus
GGTTTTTTGGGGGGGCGTTAGTGCGTCCTTCTAAAGGGAATTCTAATTAGCTGGCAAAACTTAGACGTTGAAAAACTTAAAGTTACCGTCGTCATTCTTCACATGACGAGGATATTAAGGTCATAACAACAAGCAACAAAATCAATATTAGTCTAAATAGAAACAATCTTACAGAACTGAATTGGATTAATCTTACACATTTAGGCCTCGTAGGGTTTTTATTATACTGAACAAGTTTTAACAGAGAGCATGATAAAAACAATAACTGGATTAGATTAAACTCTGTTATAAAAACTATGGAGCAGTTAAACTTTATGACAAAAACTCCTCATTGCTCATTGATTTGTGGGCAGACTGGTTGTGGAAAAACAATATTTATCCTCGACCTGTTACAAACAGTTTATCGTTATAATTTAATCATATTGTGGTTTTCTGTCCAACACTTAAATGGAACAAAGCATATCATGATAGAAGGTTTATATGGACAGATGATGACATATATTTAGTTGATCCCAGCAATAAACTGAGTGAGTGTTTAGAACAGTTTTATAGACTGTTTGAAGGAACGCAGACACTATTTATTATAGATGACTGTTCGGCAGAAAGAGACATAGTTAAAAAGAGAAACACTTTGTCGAAACTAGCTTTCAGTGAAGACAGCCAGGATAAGTGTGTGGATTTTATGCCAAAAATATAACTCAGTTTTAAAAGACTTTAGAGAACAGTTTAAAGACTGTAGTGTTATTTCACATGAAAGACAGAGACTCATTTGAAGAATGTTTGCGTAGAAAATGATGTTATTGAAAATGACCAGGAAAAACACAGGATTAAACAAAAACTGAAATCTGAAAAGTTTAGTAAATTAGTATTGAAAACGGATAACCCTACACAGTATGTTTGTTTGTAATAATCGTTATTTTGGTTATTGAAGTCTTACTTGTCAGAGAACAGCATTTACCAATCCTGGGTCACTTCGTCCGAAACTGGTTGAGGACGAAGTGAGCCAGGATTGGTAAAATGCTGTTCTCTGTATGTGAACCACTAGAAGAACCGAGTGGCAGCAGAAGGACGTGTGTGACCGCAGAGTCGCGGATGCAATAAGAAAACATGACAAAGACGGCGAATTTGAAGTGTTTTGCGAGCCTTGCCAAAAACGTATCTACTTTGGTAGTCGTGGCTTCGTGGCAATCAGAGATCACATCGAGCGTCCCAGTCACCAACAGAAAATGTGTGTGTTTCCCACACCATTACAGCATGTTTTCAGATCATTGGGTATGCAACAATCTACGTTTAATTTCCAAAGATAGTTTGACTCCTACTCTAAGTACTTCCACTCGTAGAGTCTTCAAAGCAAGGGAAAAACGTCAAAGTGACGAAAAGAATATAAAAGAACAAATGACATCAAAATAAACTGATGGCACAACAGTATTGTGTAACACTTTTCCCCTGGTATAATGCAAACGTTTGCTACATTTGTTAGGTGTCTGCTAACAGCCCCCCTATGAAATCCTTTTCCAACAGCCCACTCCCCCCACTACCTATATACTTTCTCTACTCCTCCTCCTTCTCCCCCAACCCCCACCCTCACCCCACAACACGCACACCCCACACACTTCGCCCCCTCCCCCCCACCCCCACCTCACACACACACACACACACACAAACACACCCCCCCCCCCCACACACACACAATCAACCCCCCCCCCCCCCTCCACACACACACACACTTGTCAAGAGGGGGGGGGGGGGGGTATGATTAGTTGTAAGAGGGAAGTTGGGGGGGGGGGGAGGTGTACTGTTGTGACATCAGTTTGTTTTTATGTCATTTGTTCTTTTATGTTCTTTTTTTTGTGTTTATTGTTTCCTGACGAAGGGTCTAAGGCCCAAAAGCTTCAAAGTAATCATTATTCATATTGTGTTTATTGAAGTCCAGCAGTCGTTTTCATACATCTGATTTACTTAGTTTGATTTCCCACTCTGATTTACTTATCTACAGGCCTTATTCTTTATGTCCTGAAAGCACTGTTTGTCAAATTTTCTTTAGCTAGAGTTCTGAGGATTCATCATACTAAATGTTTGTCTCAATTGACATAGTTTCTTTCCACATCAGTCTCAGTCTTCATGGTGTTGAAAGCTGATCTATAGAATGAGTTGTTTAGAAGCAAGAAAGTGATTTCTAAAGATTTTTATGCCATATTTAATACAAAATATGCTTCAGCTTCAGGGGGCGCGCCCCTGACCCCCGCTGGGCTATTGCCATGTACCCCACTGGGGCCCATGGTGAACCCCCAGATCCCCGCCAATCTCCTCTTTTTTTTTAAAAACTGTTTTCATCCCTGGTTTGTGTGTGAGGTGTGTTCACATATGTGTGTGTGAGTGAGGTGTGCTCACATATGTGTGTGTGAGGTGTGCTTGTGTGTGTGTGTGTACGTGTGTCTGTGTATGAATACATACTTTCAGAATTTTCATTATGCCTGGTGTGGTGGATGAGAACAATGGATTTACAAGGGTTTTTTTTTTAAGCTATACATATCAATGCATTTTTTTCCCATAAATAACAGCAATCGCTTATACTCCTCAAAATTCACTGCGGACATGGTTTTTTGCAGCTGCATAAGAAATGGTATAATACATACATCAACTGGACATTTCCTTCTGAAAGCAAAAATTAACAAGTTTTCTAGTTTTATGTTTACTTTTGTTTGGGAATTTCTTTTTTCTTTCTTTTTATTCCTGTTCTTCAGATTGCCATTTTCGGGAAGAACTTTTGCACCTCGGCGAAGAATGCCTTCTCCCTGATTCTGCGCAACGTGGTGCGAGTGGCGGTGGTGGACAAAGTCACCGACTTTGTCATCTTCCTCAGCCGCTTAGTCATCATCGGCCTCATAGGTGAGTCCTGGATGATGTCGTTGTCAGCGGTGTTGGTGGTGCAACAGCTCAGTTGAATTCTGGGTAAAGTGGAGTCCAGAGGAGGTAAAGCCTGACATATATATCAGCATAGATAAAGGACATAGAAATGAAAAATAAATTAATTAAGAGAGTTGCGCTGAAGAGATCAAGCCAAGTGACAAACTTGTTTATTTTCATTGTCCTATTTGTTTGTGTCTTGCCTGAAGAAGATCTAAGAGGTCGAAACGTGTCGTGTTTTGTCTTGTGATTCGTTTATCCACGTTTCTCTTGGCGGTTCGCTAACATTTATTTCAGATTTGTTTAGATTTCCGCCTGCAGTCTTCTCACTTTGCCACTAAACCTATCCACCTGTTGAGCATGTGAGCATTTAAAATCTACTTCAGATTCGGAACAGATAAGAGAAATGTGGTCTTCAGTGGCTGGAAGTGAGATAGGACTTGCGTTCTTATGATACATCACCATTGTTTCTGTTTCCCATGCACAGTATGTAAGAGCCTCCTGTGATTGGTCCTTTGGTTTGTGCGTAGTTTATATACTCAGCCTCCTGTGATTGGTCCTTTGGTTTGTGCGTAATTCATACACTCAGTGAAGAGGGCTCATCTTCACTATGACTCTTCTTCTTTGTGATTTGCATCGTTGTTTGTCACAGTTGTGGCTGGTGCAGACATTGGTGGTGTTGGGACTCACAGTAGTTGATTGCAGGAACCAGTTTTATCTGTCAGAATAGTTGTTTCCCTTGCTAAGTTGGTTACTGCATTCACTGGCATGTGGTGGTGGTTTGCCCGTCAGCAAGGCAATGCAAAAATGGCCGAATTGTTTTAAGGAAACTTGGTAGACTGGCTGACTGTGGCCCATGGACAAACCTAGTCAACGTTGATGTGGATCCCAGGTGCTGATTCAGATCCTAGGGCAGATCCTGGATCCAGTAGGGGAGATGACGCAGGCATCGCCGTGCTGATCTTTACACAACTGGACAGTTTGTGCCCCTCCTCGTCTTTTTTTAATTTTTTTTTTAATTTTGTTTGTTTTGTTTTTTGTTGCTTATGCTTTTCTGATTTCTCTATCTAAACCTTGTTGTGATTTGAAATAAACTCTTTTTGTGACTTGATGTGCAAACAACAATGATAACTTGTTAATGAATTATGTCCCATCACTTCATTGTGATTAATCGAATATGAATATAATTTTGTTAGTCACTGCCTTGTTCATAAATGTGTGTGATTTGAGGTGCAAACAACTGTGATTACTCGTTAATGAGTCATGTCCAATCATTTCGTTGTACTTCATGGAATATGCACTTGCATTTGTCTTCATTATGTCTGGTTTGTACTCTTAATTTCAAAATAAAAACTTTTTTCAACAACAAAAAATGTTCAACAACAACAACAACAAAAAAGAAATCAGCGCTGACGTGGGAGTTATGTGCCTTACATTGATTTCATGATGGGGGGTACCTGTTCATGTAGCACACATGCAGAGATAAGGAGTATAGAACAGACAAGGAAACCATATGCTTTGAATGTGTGCCAGGTAAGTGAAATCAACATTGATTTAGAGTTACGTGCCTAGCATTGATTTCATGAAGGGACCAAGAGTGAGTTGTCTCCCATACTCATCTTTTACCACTTACGTCTGCTGTTTGTCTTGTAGGTGCGGGCACCTATTTTTTCTTTGATGGTCGGATTCCGTACCTGCAGCAGTACACGCCAACCCTCAACTTTTACCTGGTGCCCATAGTGGTCAGTACTGATCTCTGGAGAGGAGCACATGAAAAGAGAGTGAATCTGGCGTGGACATAACAGTCGATGGTGTGAATAGCTGACGTGGCTGCTGTGTGTATGATTGTGGAGTGATTTCACAATTGTAGCAATACTGGATCAAAGACGCACACACACACACATTCTCTCTCTCTCTCTCTCTCCTCTTACACTCACATGCACACACACATTCTCTCTCCCTCTCTTCTCTTAACACTCACATGCACACACACACACACACACACACACACAGGTGTACACATGCAGCAGTACATACATTCATGCAAAAATGAATGTTTAGTAGCCAAATAACATGATTATGTGACATATAATACACTCTCTGTTCTGGTCCTTAGATGTTTGCGTTGGATTGTACTCTTAACTTGCATGTAATCAAGAAATGAAAACCAAGACATATACTAATTAATTGTTACATGATTATGCTTGCATGTGTCCAAGATCATAACAGCTAGCGTGTTCAACTGAAATTATATGCATTTTTTTATGGCTACCAAGAAGCATGTCATCTGCAGAGGTGGTGACCTTTTTTTTTCTTTTTTTCTTTTTTCTTTTTTTTTTCCTTCTTTTTTTGTTGTCCCATTCTATGCTACCTCAATGGCAGTGCACCCACGCCGCTCATTCGGACACTTCGTCCACAGCTACAGCCCAGCTTGGCCTGGCCCGGCCCCGGCATCGATAGACCACAGGGAGCAGTCATTGTCAAGTCGTCAAGAGGCAACCCACCGGAGGAGACACTGCACTGCTGTCGAGTTACTTCGGTGGTGTTCAGTGGCGCCTGTTCTGATCCAACATACGCAGGACGCCACCCACTAAGCCCCCTACTGACTGTAGAATGTGTTTGTGGGTGGGAGACTTGCAGACATGAAGAGTGGAGGCAAAGACTTGACGAGCTGATTAAAGCCGTTGCTTGTTTATTCCTCCATCTTCTCGTCACCTTCTCTCCTAGCGCCCCCTCTATTATCTATATCTTTAGTTATCTCCCTTTACGTAGTCTGCTACGGTAATACCCAACTCCCCCTTTTTGAGTGGGTGGACAATTCTTTATCTATGGTATATAAATTGTATTAATATTAACAATTTGTTTTTCTCATCATAAATCTTGTCAAAAGTTCACATCTTCTGCTCCCCATTTTTAAATTCACAAACAAACTAGTCTTTTTATGTGCAACTTAACAGTTTAAAATTTAAAATAAATTCTCCTCATATTAACACATTTGTTTTTAACTAAACAATAAAACAAAACCCTTGTTCTATTATTTCTTTCTCCATGCCCTTCATAAAAGACTTAGAAGCATTAAATTCAATGTGCATAGGCAAATAGTAGCATTAGATAATAAAAAAAAAAAACCATTGCATGCAAAACAACTCAAAACAACTCTTTAAAAGGCAGCTTCATTCTGATATTGTTCTCCAAACAGAAGGTTGATTTCAAAACTGTGTTCCTTCCACAGAATGAGGGAATTCCACCTAAATTAACTAAATGAAACTGGCTCTCAACTACACTGAGCCTTAACTATGTGCAACTGCACTGAACTAAAGCATAGCTCAACTACACTGAGCTAAGCATGAAACTTAAAAAGGCATGAATTGCTAAGCTCTCAACTACACTGAGCTTAGCATTGTAGAATAAAGCTCTAGCTACACAGAGCTTGTAAAAAAAAGGAAAATTTACATATTATCCTTTTTTATGTAAACACGACTGCTTTGGTGTTGTAGTTTGTTGACACCGTGAAGGTGAAGATTTGATTGATCCTTCTACAAATTCAGTTTTTCTGGCTTTTTGACAGCCCTGCCACTTTTTGTGTGAAAAGCAAACAGGTGATGAGACTGGTGTAGGCTTCTGCCTCTTGAGAGGAGATTTCTTTGCTGGAGTGTCCGTCTTCGATGATGTTGGACCGTTCACTATCTGTCGAGGTTGTGTGTGATGGTGGCGGTTCTCGCGTCACTTCTGCTGTTGGTGGAGGTGAAACCATGGAATCAGGTGACGTTGATTGCGACGTACGTTCCCTTGAGCGGTGTTGATCACATATGATCTGGGGTTATGGTGTGGGGTTGAAAACAGTTCCAAATCTGTCCAGATCTCTAATGTACACCTTCTGGGAGGATGCTAGTGGAGTCGCCTGTTTGGTGTTGTGACGTTTGTCGTAGTTCCGTTTTTGTTTCTCCTTTTGCATTGTTTCTGGCTTTCACGTTTGGGATGTTTGGTGTTTTGGGGGTGAGGGAGGAAGGGAGTGTGGGAAGGTTTGTCTGCAGTTTTCTTCCCATCAGGAGTTCAGCAGGTGAATACCCATTTTGGAGCGGAGATGCCCTGTACTGGAGAAGTGCAAGGTAGGGATCTTTGGTTTTCTTCAGCATGTTTTTGATGGTCTGTACAGCTCGTTCTGCTGCACCGTTGCTCTGGCTGTATCTTGGAGAGCTTGTTGTGTGAATGAAACCATACTCTTCTGCAAACTGCTGGAATTCTTGCGACGCAAACTGAGGTCCATTGTCAGATACTATGATGTCAGGTATCCCATGAACGGCGAGAATGCTTTTCAGCTTTCTGATGGTGTAGGAGCTGGTAAGCTTCTCCAGATGTCGGAATTCTGCCCAACGTGAAAAATAGTCCACCACTATCAGGTAGGTTTTTCCTTTCAGTTCGAACAAATCCATTCCCAGTCTGGACCATGGACGGTCTGGGAAAGATGATGGTAGAAGAGGTTCTTTTCTTTCTGGGCGGTGAATGGCACATGTGCTGCATTTGTTCACCATCTCTTCTATCTGACTGGAAGAGAAGGCCACCAAACTGATGAGGTAGCAAGTGCTCGTGTCTTGGTGATGCCTAGGTGTCCGCGGTGGAGTTTTTCCAGTGTTTCTAGTCTCAGATTTCTGGGCATCACAATGCGAGAGTCGTAGAGAAGCAAATCATCTACAAGTGTGAAGTGTTGCTTATTCTGCCAGTAGGGTTTCAGTAGTTGGTTTTCTGGCATGTAAGCTGGCCATCCACTCTCACAGTAGTTGCGAATTTGAGACAGTTCTTCATCAGCTTTCTGTGCTGCTGATATTTCTTGCAGTTTTTTGCTAGATACAGGGTGTGATTTCTGTACACTGGTCTGTGAAGTTTGACACATGAGAAATGAAGCTGATGTCATCTTCATTTGGTTCCGATACGGGTGCACGGGAAAGTGCATCTGCTGTGATTTGTTGCTTTCCCGACCATGCACGACTTTCACATCGTACCGCATAAGCCTCATGCGGAAACGTAGGATGCGAGGTGGCATCTTGTGAAGTTCTTTGGAGTTGAGGAGGGGCACTAGAGGTTTGTGATCTGTCTCTAGTGTCACATGAAGACCTAGGATGTAGTCCTGTAGTCTTTCACAGGCCCATGTTGCTGCCAGTGCTTCCTTTTCGATGGTTAGCATATCTCTGCTCAGTTTCTGAGAGGGATCTGGAAATGTAGCAAATGGGTCTGCGGGTGCCGTCTTCTTGCTTCTGGAACATGACTGCGCCAATGCCTGAGTTTGATGCGTCAGCTGCGATGATTGTTTCGCGCTGAGTTGAGTAGTGCGCAAGAACTGGCGGAGAGCTAAGGAGTTTTCTTATCTCTTGGAATGCCATTTCTTGTGTCGGGCCCCAGGTCCACTGAGTATCTTTTCGTAGCAGCGTACGAAGAGGAGCAGTGATGCTGGCAAGTTCAGGCGTAAATTTGGCAAGTTGATTCAGCATTCCCATCAGTCTCTGAAGTTCAGTGACATTCTTCGGTTGTGGGAACTCGTGTATGGCCTTCACTTTCTCTGGGTCTGCGTGAATGCCATCACCGTCGATGATGTGACCAAGGAAGCGAACTGATGACTTGGAGAATTCACATTTCTCGTTCAATGTCAGGCCAGCTTCTTGCAGTCGTTGAAGCACTGATCTCAATATCTGATCATGTGTTGCCTGGTCAGCAGCATGAACCAACACATCGTCCATGTGACAGATGACTCCTTCCAGGCCTGCGAGAATATCTGACATTGCTCTTTGAAATACCTCACTGGCAGAACTGATGCCCATGGGGAGCCTGTTGAAGGCAAAGCGTCCTTCATTAGTGACGAACGTAGTGAGTGTTTTGGATTCTTCAGAAAGTTCCATTTGCCAAAACCCGCTGCGGGCATCAAGCTTACTAAACACTTTGATCCAGCAAGCTTGGCGAGGTTTTCATCTACAGAGGCCATTGGGTGAATTTCTCTTTTCACCGCTTTGTTGAGGTTGGTGTAGTCGATGCAGATGCGGACGGAGCCATTTGGCTTTGGCACGACAACTACCCCAGAGCACCAGCTAGTTGGTTCCTTGACAGGAGAAATGACCCCTTCCTGTAGCATGCGGTCAATTTCTTTCTTGACTTTTGGCTTCAGGGCATGAGGGACCTTGCGTGGTGCGTAGATGCAGGTAGGTCGAACGTCTGGATCAACTGTGATGGAGTAGGGAGCCATTTTCAAGTGACCTAGGCCCTTGAACAGTGCTGGAAACTCCTTTGTGGATCCAAATGGTGGGGTGGTGTGCTGACATGGTATACACGTGTAACTAACCCCAGTTTGTCACATGCTAATCTGCCTAGTAGTGATGTAGTCTGCCCTTTGATGACGTACATCTCTTCTGTAATTTGACTGTCTCTGTATTGAAGACGTGATGTCATGGTACCTAAAACAGTCAATTTCTTTCCCCCTGGGCCACGAAGAACTTTGTTTGTCTGTTTGAGCTGTTTTTGAGGTGCCAGTCCTTCAGCTAGTACAGACACTGCTGCACCTGTGTCCAGTTTGAATTTGTGCAAACACCCGTCTACTGCAATGTCTGCTGTCCAGGCTTCATCTTCAACACTGAAAATGTGTTCTAAATAATAGTCTTCAGAGTCTGAGTCTGAATCGCTGAGACTTCTTGCACTCTAGTATGCTGACCACTTCGGCAAACTGCTTTGTAGTGTCCTTTCTTCCCACATTTGCCGCATTCAGCATGTCTAGCTGGACAGCTGTTTCTGCTATGTGGTTCTTTTCCACAGTAGTGACATTGTTTCTTTGGTGTGTCCCTTCTATCGCTCTTCTGGCCTTTTGTTTTGTAATCAAATTTCTTTTTTCTTTGATGTCTGACACTGTCTACTGATGCTGAGGTTTCACCACGTAGAATGGGTTGGTTTTCTTTCCTTGCTCTGCCTGCCTAGCAATCTGCACGGCATCAGTTAATGTTAGTTTGGGTTTTGACTGAAGGTCGTTGGATAAAGAGTCATCTCTAACTCCAACTACTATTCTATCACGAATTAGCTCTTCCTTCAGTGTCCCAAAAGAACATTCTTCAGCCAGTTTATACAGGTCCTGTATAAAACTATCAATTGTTTCCGAGATCCCTGCGTTCTCCTGTTGAATCTAGCTCTTTCTACAATGACGTTTTTTCTTGTTTCAAAGTAGTCATTGAAAGCTTTCAGCATGACGTCGTAAGTGAGATCGTCGTCATTTTCCGAGATTGTTAAAGTTGCTAATATGTCGTCAGCAACTTCCCCCATAGTGTACAGAAAGACACTTACTTGTTCTCTTTGTGTCTTGTGCTTTAAGCCTGATCCCACGTGGAATCGTTCAAACCTCTGTCGCCAAGCCGGCCATGCCGCCGGTGACCCGTTGAAAATCTTGGGTGCAGGCAAGCTGACGGGCCGTGATGATGCCATCGAACTTGCTGCACGCATGTCGTCTGCGTTCTCCGTCATCTCGAACTTCGACTCGAAGGCTCAGATGGTCGCTGCCACCATGTAGAATGTGTTTGTGGGTGGGAGACTTGCAGACATGAAGAGTGGAGGCAAAGACTTGACGAGCTGATTAAAGCCGTTGCTTGTTTATTCCTCCATCTTCTCGTCACCTTCTCTCCTAGCGCCCCCTCTATTATCTATATCTTTAGTTATCTCCCTTTACGTAGTCTGCTACGGTAATACCACACTGACGACAGTAATTGCCCAGTTGTTGAGCCGGTGTGAGTGAGCTCCCTCTCCGGAGGGTGTCGAGATGGTGAACGTCTGTTCTTGGACAGTCACTGCTGTAATGTTAGGCTGCCATCTTCGGTCATGTGCAACAAGGTAGAGTCGTTCACATTGTCCAGCCGGACTTTGCTGTGAATCAGCGCTGTCCATCTCGCTCTGTGTCTTTGTGAACCATAATTCATACTTTCTTCCCATCAAGATCTGGCCAGGACATCTTGTATTTGGAAGCGCCGTACACATGGTCTGTGTATCTTGCTGTTCATCTCTCACCAATTTCATGTCAGCACTTCCATGTCAGATTAAGGGATGATCATTTCATATTTTCAACATCACACTTATTTTAAAGTATCAACAACATAAAGTTTCCATGAGAAAGTAACTTTAAGCTGGGATGTCCTAAATCAGCTTCAGAGCTAAACAGACAAAGTGACTTTAAGCTGGGTGTCCTAAATCAGCTTCAGAGCTAAACAGAGAGAGTGACTTTAAGCTGGGTGTCCTAAATCAGCTTCAGAGCTAAACACAGACAGTGACTTTAAGCTGGGATGTCCTAAATCAGCTTCAGAGCTAAACAGAGAAAGTGACTTTACACAGGGATGTCCTAAATCAGCTTCAGAGCTAAACAGAGAAAGTGACTTTACACAGGGACGTCCTAAATGAGCCTCAAAGCTGAACTATAAATCAGTGTATAAAAAGCAAACAGCCAGTGTGGTGCTGTATTCAGCATCACGGGCTTCAGATGGAGAAGGGGTGAGTTTGATTCCCCATGAGGCACATCCTTGTTAGGTCTGTAAGCCCTAGCCACTCCTACCTTGGCTGGGATCCAGTGAGTAGACTGGAATCATCATCAACCTTTTCCTATGACTTCTCCGATAGTGTGGCTTGAAGTGACTGTAGAGGTGGACGATGTGTCAGGGCTGAAATGGTGTGTGTGTGGTGTTGGTTTCAGGTGGTGATGGTGGGCTGTTACCTGGTCACAGTGGTGTGTGTGGTGTTGGTTTCAGGTGGTGATTGTGGGCTGTTACCTGGTCACAGTGGTGTGGTGTTGGTTTCAGGTGGTGATGGTGGGCTGTTACCTGGTCACAGTGGTGTGTGTGTGGTGTTGGTTTCAGGTGGTGATGGTGGGCTGTTACCTGGTCACAGTGGTGTGTGTGTGGTGTTGGTTTCAGGTGGTGATGGAGGGCTGTTACCTGGTCACAGTGGTGTGTGGTGTTGGTTTCAGGTGGTGATGGAGGGCTGTTACCTGGTCACAGTGGTGTGTGTGGTGTTGGTTTCAGGTGGTGATGGTGGGCTGTTACCTGGTCACAGTGGTGTAGTGTTGGTTTCAGGTGGTGATGGTGGGCTGTTACCTGGTCACAGTGGTGTGGTGTTGGTTTCAGGTGGTGATGGAGGGCTGTTACCTGGTCACAGTGGTGTAGTGTTGGTTTCAGGTGGTGATGGTGGGCTGTTACCTGGTCACAGTGGTGTGGTGTTGGTTTCAGGTGGTGATGGAGGGCTGCTACCTGGTCACAGTGGTGTGGTGTTGGTTTCAGGTGGTGATGGTGGGCTGTTACCTGGTCACAGTGGTGTGTGTGTGGTGTTGGTTTCAGGTGGTGATGGTGGGCTGTTACCTGGTCACAGTGGTGTGTGATGTTGGTTTCAGGTGGTGATCGTGGGCTGTTACCTGGTCACAGTGGTGTGTGTGGTGTTGGTTTCAGGTGGTGATGGTGGGCTGTTACCTGGTCACAGTGGTGTGTGGTGTTGGTTTCAGGTGGTGATCGTGGGCTGTTACCTGGTCACCTCTGTCTTCTTCAGTGTCTACAGCATGGCCGTGGACACCCTCTTCCTGTGCTTCTGTGAGTTCACCGCCTGCTGTACTCTGTCCCTGTGACCATGTCTGTGTAGGGGGTGGGAGGACAGCTGGTGTGTGTGTGCGCCTGTTTGTGCGTGTGTGAGCGAGTGTGAATGTGTGCGCCTGTGTGTGTATGTGTGTGAGTGTGTGTCAGTGTGTGTGCCTTTGTGTGTGTGAATGAGTGCGAGTGTGTGCGCCTGTGTGTGTGTGTGTGTGTGTGTGTGTGTGTGTCCCTCTGGCTTCCACTGCTTGTTATTTCAGATAATTCTTCTCCTCCACTGCAACTAACTCGCACAAGGAACCCACAACCATGTGCATCTCAGTCACAGCACATGGGCATAAATGAGTTTGTGTGCATGTGTAATGGACAGGAGTGTACGTGTGGTTGATAATGCTTTGGTGTGTAGACCTGTGCAGTATGAAAATGAATGCCATATTCGTACGAGTGAACAGAGGTTATACATGTGTACCACAGACAGCAGCGTGTTTTGAGGGGAAGAAGCCACTATGATGCATTACCTACACGTTTATACTGGCATCCTAAAGGAATGTGAAAACCAGGACATCTTTTCTTCCGTAGAAATTTCTTTCAGAATTGTGATAGAAAATGAACACTCTGTGATTCAACCAACCCTGTGTAGGACATGAAACAGTGCTTGTAAGATCAGAGTTTGCTTCCCTGACAGTCGTTTTGAAGAAAACCCCCTAAACCACCCCATCTAAATAGGATGACCCAGTAAAAAAAATCAGAGTATGTTGTGATGCAGTCGTGTTAAAAAATTAAAGGGAAAAATCGGATTTTTCAAAAAAACAATGCCCAAAATTTTTAATTAAACTGTTTTCAGGGGCCTTTTACTTTTGGGGACGGTTATGATGAAAATTTTAAATGCAGATAGGAGTTTGGGGAAAAATTGTTCAAAAATTTTGTGTTTCGTCTGTATTTCGGCATTTTCTTTTGGACTCATTTTTTTCGTTCATGCCTGTGGGAAAAATTTGCAGTCTTTTTATACAACATCAGCCGGGTGAGGGGTCTGCCCACTGTCCCCCGGGTGTCTGTTTTGCCCAGGGGAGGACCTGGAGCGAAGGGGGGGTTCACCGGAAAAGCCTTATTTCATGGGGCAAAGGGCTGATAAAGGTGCTGCACAAAAAGAACAAGCCCCCTCAAAAAGGAAAGTCCGGGGGTATAAAACCCCCTCCCCCACTGCCCCCCGGGTCCTGGAGAGTGGGGGCAGTGCGGGGGAAAGGGAAAGGGAGAGGGAGAAAAAAAAAACCCCGGGTTTGACCCCATAAAACCACTAAAATAAAAACCTGGTGACCCCACCCAAATCCCCCTCAAAAAGAAAAAATGGTGCCCCAACCAATTCCACTAAAAATAAGGAACACGGGTTTGCCCATCCAATCCATCAAATAACAAAACACGGGTTAAACCCATCCAACCCCCAAAATAACAAAAAATGGGGACCCTTTCCAACCCACTCAGATAAAACAGGTGACCCCCAATCCACTAAAATAACAGAAAAAAGGTGACCCATCCAATCCACTCAAATACGGGAACCCTGCAATACCCAGGAGAAATTTGAAATTAAAACTTTTAAAACTCGCGTGCCTCATCATGGAAAATAAAAAACCCTTTATGCATTCATGGACAAATAAACTTGCATTGGGAAAGCAAATGAGGGTTTAACTCGAAACTTGTGCATATTTTTCAGGAAATAATACACACAATTTTTTTGATGTTTTTATAAAAGAAAAAAAACGCAAAGTTTGAAAGCCCATCATAAAACTCAAAGGAAACACACAACCCCACACTCACACACAACACACACACACAACATGCACAAAAAAAACACGTGGGTGGCATTGGGATTGGGAAAGCAAATGATTTTCTTTAAAAGTCTTTTAAAATTTAAAAAAGAGTCCCTATTGTAAACCCTTAAAGGGTTCCAAATTTTCACCAAAAAAGCCCCGCCCGGGGTTTTTTGCCATTGATGGGGGGGTTTAGGGCAGCGTGATACCATCAAAGGGCCCTTTTACAAAAGGGGGGCCAATTTTTTTTATAATTTTAAAACATCAACAATGTTATGTTAAAGGGGAAAGGCTTTCCCTTTTTTTTCCGAAAACCATTTTGTGAAAAGTGAAAAAAAGAAAGAACAAGGTGTGAGAGACAGGGATAGGTGTGGGGGGGATGAACGAAACTGGAGAACATCGAATGTGTAAGTACAATCAAGACATGTTTTTGAGACTAAAGAAAATGGTGAGTAGAAGGAGAAAGAGCAAGAGAATGGAAATGGATCATGATGAATATCTAGATCTAAAGCAATAATTTTCTTGCCCTTCTGTGTAAAATGTTGTCTTCAGTAACAGTATTTTTCTCGACTTTCAGTGTTCGTCAGGAATGTTAACAAAACACAGGGAAATTATTTGTTGTTGTGCCTTCGTGATCATGTGGCGTGTGTTTGAAAAACAAACCCTCTTTTCCTTAGCTTGTTTGATAAATGTTTTTGTACAGAAAAGTTTCTTCATGAATTTAATTGCTAGTTTGTTTTTGTTTGTTTTTTTATGTTAAGTATCATCCATGTTTCTTTGATTGAATGTTTGTTTTCATGAGTGAAGATATGCTTCCTAAGAAATGAATTGTTAAGGTCATTGTATCATTCTCTTGAAATTTATATAGCTGCCATAAATGAAAAGTGACTAAATGTAAACTTAAGTGATATACCAATACATACTCGAGCAAAAAGTTACTAGTCTGAGGGTCTCTTGAAATTTATATAGCTGCCATAAATGAATAGTGACTAAATGTAAACTCAAGGGATTTACCAATACATACTCGAGAAAACAGTTACTAGTCTGAGCTAAAATAAAAACTACTCGTATTTCCCCGAAGATGGAGTAGGGCTGCCTTAATGGCAGGATAAAAAAAACGGTCTTACAAAACTCCACTGCCTGTCTATACAGGCAGTGTGTGCAGGAGTATCAGCCTGCGTACGCAGAAAGAAAGAAGAAGAAAAAAAACTACTGGTATCAAAAATTTGAAAAATAAAACTAAAACAAAAAAACCAGTAGCGAAACTGGACAAAAGAATGCCGCTTCGTCCTCCCCCCCCCAAGAACTGTCTTGTCTGAACGCAAGACTCTGTACTTTGCACTATACTGTTTCGTTTCCATGAAACGTGCTTCAGCAGCAGAACGTTGTGCCCTCTGACCATCGCCATCTCAGGAAGAAGGTACATCCCTCTCCCTGAACTTTTACACCATCCCCCTTCCCCCTCTCTTCTCCCTGCCTTCCCTCCCAACCAGAATGGCTAGGTATGCCCCCCCCCCCCCCCCCCTGCTCTCCTTTTTAATTTTTTTTTCAATGACGAATTATTTCATAGTGGCATGCCGTTTAATTTGGGACCAAATATGTTTTATGACATACCGTCATACTTGACATACTTTTAATTTGGGACCAAATATGTTGTAAAACTTACTATCATACCTTGATATATGTTTAAACATGGGACCATAAACGTTTTAAAACTTTACGATTATACTTGACATAGTTTGATTTGGGACCATATACGTTTTAAAACTTGCTATCATACTTGACATGCCATCTTTAATTTGTGATTTGGGTCGCCCTCCTTCTAGCACTGTGACTCCCTTTCCTCTCTGAAACTAAAAGAAGAAGTCTGTGATAGGGGAGTCTTCACTGACCTAGCATTGGAGAGTGTGGACGTTTAGTTGTTACTGGTGACAGTGTATGTTTATTGGTGAGTGTGAAAGAGGGAAAACCTGTGACGGGAAAATGACGGTCTTTTTTTTTTTTATTATGTATTTCATATTTGCCACTTTTAAGCTTTATTTTTATTCAGATTTTTGTTGTAAACACATTACCTTTCCAGTCTTCAAACCTATAAAGATCATTTAAACCATGGAAATAGAGGCTGGTCTTTGAGAAATAATTGAGATTCATGTGTTCAAAGAGAAACCCATATCTGCTACTATGGAAATTCATGTTATTCTTTGTAAAAAAAAAATATATCAGTTGTCATGTGTTCAAAGAAAACAAAAAAAGATTTGTACATATTTTGCACGATGGTGTTCCCGTGTCAGAGAGGTGGAGAATGGAACAGATGTTATGTAAGTGATGTTCACCCCCAAGTTTTTCTTTTCTGCTGGACAATCATTTTGCCTTTGTACCAGCCCCATGCTAGCCTTGCCCCTCCCCACACCCCTCCCACCTTCACTCCCATGGAGACGCCAGGGACTTTTTCAGTATGAAACTGCATCCTTAAGGTTTTCCATTCTGTGCAAGTGCTTTCCTACTTTCGTTGCCAAGGGAATCACTGAGGATAAGTGAAAATCCTTGACATTCTAAAGCATGCTCCCCCCTCCCAAACACCTCTTCAATGTGCATGTGTGTTAGTTCTAGGCTCTTTCTTTTTCACTCTCAGTCTCCGACAGATTGTCTTTGAGATCATGTTAACCATTGGTTCTCCACTCCAGGGGCATCACTCTGGATGGGGGAGTCACCCTCATGGAAGTTATGCCAGTTCTTGTCGTGCAGTTGCCGATCCGATTGATTACATCGAATGTTACACCCCTCCACTGGGAAAAAAGAATCAAATGAAGAGTTGCTTTCAAAAATGGCATAGTGCTGTATCCGTCACTATTCAGTCTAAACCCCAACCAGGGCGATTTGTTCGTACAGCTTTTCATCAGCCTCTTGCAGTTGTCCAGCGTCTTGACCATCACTTCCCTTCAAGTAGTTGGCATCTTCAGCTTGACCTACTGTGATTGGCAAAGTCCCATGGTAGCAGTACCCACTCGTGCCATTCTCATTGATTAGCATTCAACAGAAAGAACAGCCATTCTTTCCATGGAGCATCAGCCAGTGAGATGAACACCAAGGGGGTGGGGTTAGGGAAGGGGTGGGTGGGGGTGGAATCTGCTAAGCTAGGACTTTGCCTTCACCCGCCTTCAGTGAGTGACATCAGTAGCAAGACTTCTGAATCGGTGTAGATTTTTATTGTGTGTGTTGAAAGGACAGGACTTTTTTTTTTCTCCCTCTTTGCTATGATAGCCTTCAAAGTGCCCTGAATGGTCAGCTGAGGTAGTGTAACACTGAAACCTCCCCAGTCCCTCCTCCCTAACCCCCCAGGTTTCCCCCTACCCCTACCAGCTCCCCTTTCTGACCCATTAAAGGCTCGGCTCCACCACCTTCCTGACTCTCCAACCAGCTCAGTAGTTGCTTTTTTTCCATCCTGCATTGAAATCGGTCCAATCAGAATCATCATTACACTGAACAGTGCCCTTACCTATACATAAATTTATTCTGTCAAACATATTACGTCTGTGTCTGCAGGTACCCTTACTATTTCTTCCAGTGCGTTCAAAGGCTGGTGTGTCTTGAAGCTGGGTTCATTCATCTTTAATAAATACCATGAGTTGTACATGTTTCTTATAGTGTGCAGCAAAGTTTCTTACTTATCAGAATATACATATGGAATAGAAGTGTGCATTCTAAAATGACTGTCTGAAATGTTTGAAAAAGTTTAATAATACTAGTGTTTTCTCTCTTTTAAAGCAGAGTAGAAGGGACACCTGTCGTTAACCTGTCATAGTTTGTTTGTGGAGCCGACAGTGGTGAGTTCAAACCACACACAGGGTCAGATTGTTTCAGCTTGGAAATCCTTTCCGTCCACCCAGCAGTAAACAGACACCAGATTCTGTTCAGGGAAAATTGAAGGCAGTGGAAGGAGTGGGATGGGCTCGTCTTCCGTCATGCCATGCCTTAGACACAGGGGACCTCTGACAGTTCGCTGCCCCTGTGGCCAAGGGGCTATGACAACATTAACCCTTTTAACTCTTACAACGGATGAAGGGTGTTGACGTTTTCAAGTCTGCTAGTGGACAAGTATAGCTGGCTGGAGAAACCATTAATTTAGGCATGGGTGAAACCTACAAAACTTAATTTGACTGAAATTAGGCCGGGTCCAGGGGCCGCCTAGGCCCAGGCGGGGTACAGGGGCAGCGCCCCGTTGGGGGGTCCAGGGGACAAAGCCCCACGGGCGAAATTGATTTTTTAAATTTTTTAGGCCAATTTCGTTGGCTCTCCTGCACCAGAAAAAGCTTAATTGTAACATGATTTCTGCAGTAAAAAGCTTAACTGTAACATGCTTTTGCAGTTACTGTTAGACTTTATGTTCAATTAATTCATTTAAATGAATAAAAATAATATTCATGGCTTCTTGTACAAGCTCAGGAAAGTTAAAGTCTAAAAGTGTAGAAATAAACCAGAATATAAAAACTCAAAAAGGGAAATTTTTCTCACCCAAACTGAACTGATCAAAACATTCCAAAAATCAACAAAATTTCCCCCACAAATTGTTTAAAATGGTCACTTTACTATTTTAATCAAGACTGTGTGTAAAAAGAACATACATGCTCACACATTTGAGCTGCACAATGAGGAACCAAAGCAGCCTTATTCTTGTCTTTTAAGTCCAAAGAATCACACCATTTTAAATGAGAAATCAAAGTTGCATGTTGTCAGCACATTTTGTCTTTCCTAGCAACCACACCACATATAGAAATGGATGAACAAAGGTGGCCTTCTTATCTTGCAGTTCTCTTGTCCTCACGTCAAAAAGCCACCATATACATGAAGTATAATTCATCCTTTCAATCATTTTCAGAATTGTCATCAATAAAGTGCAAAGCTGTCATCCACATTTCCATCATTTTCCATGGTGTCAAACAAAAGCAAGGACGAGTCATTATGATCC
>JAFLJL010005523.1:0-13594 GCA_018398815.1 Conus ventricosus
CAAAAAATTTATTTCAGTTCCGATTTTATGCATCAAACCCTTTTGGTTACAACCTTGGACTGTAGAACATAATTTGAAATTAATTCATCGTCTTTACAAACGAGCATTGAAATTTAGTATTGTTAAAATCGAGCTCCCTAACTGATGAAGATTACAAACAACTCAAAATGCTAACCTTCCCAAACAGACTCTTTTTCAATAAAGCCCTTTGTATGCATAATGTTATTAATGGAACAGCTCCCCAAAAGATTACAGAAACATTTAGAGTCAATTATCATAGACATAATCATTTATTGTCCATTCCTAGACCACGCAACAATTTATACAAATCCAGTTTTGTGTATTCAGGGGGAAATCTGTGGAATAAACTCACAAAACCATTAAAAAATATAAGAAATAAAAACACATTTAAGAAAAAATTGAAAGATTATCTCATGAATCGTTAACCACATATCATACTGAAAAATGTCCATCCTGTGCAGAAAAGAAATACACTGGTAAAGATATACACTTCGTGAATGTAACCTAGGGGTGGCAATGAGCACTGATACTTTTTACGTGAATGGAAATGAGTGAGGAAAAGGGGAGGAGATGGGAGGGGTAAGACGTATGTTTACTTTTCTTTTGATGAAAGCATTGTACACGATGTGATGTTTTTTTGTTTTTGTTTTTAAACTTTTCTTTTTTCATAGATGGCTTGATGTAAAAAAGCAGATATGCTGCTTATTCAATGTTTCCATCTCTAAATAAAATTTTGACTTGACTTGACTTGACTTGACACACACACACACACACACATACCAACGCATACACACTCGAGACTCTCTACTTTACACACCTGCATCGCCCCACCAATACACACCTACTATCTCAAATATGTGTACAGTCTGAGGTGGCTGAGAGTTTAATGTTCCATCTCGGTTGACGCGTGTTACTGTAAAGGCCCAGTATGAGTCTGCCCCATCTCTGGAGTCTTCGCGGTGTTGGTCTTGAGATAATTCCAATATTCGGTTAGTTGGTGATGTGTCTTGCTCTTCCTTCAAGTCTGGCTGTGTGTCTGTGAACGGACCGTTTTTTTGTTCGATCACAGGTTTTACAACTCCGCTTACCGGAGCAAGTTTACTGAAAAACTGTTGGTTAGGTTGGTTAACTGGAGTTCAACTGTACACCGTATGAGCCCAGTGAGCGCAGTAGCCAACCAGTCTCTGAAGAAATTCCGGCTAGTTCATCTACCAGTCCAGCCGACGAGGGACTTAGTTCAGTGTTGTGACAGATGGAAATTGTTTCTCCCCACGGTTAGGCGTTTGCAACTTCCTCAGCGCCATGAAGGTTTTTTGTGTTTAAGAAAAGAGAGAAAACATTCATGGCTTTCCTATACGTTTAATTTACTATGGTGTGGGAGTAAAGTATCGTTTAACCTCCGTCGGATAGAAAGAAGGGGAAGTATGCTGTGATCAAAACGGGATATGGCTTATGCTTTATTTTGTTTCAAAAAGGGAAAAAACAAAGCTGTTGTTTATTCTTTGTTAAAGGGCTACGATGGTGAGCTCCGAGGTGAGCAATGGAAACGTCGTGTGTTTATGGTGTTCCCGAATTATGTTGATTTATACTGTGGGATGCCAAACGGAAATCCTCTTGATGCATTCTAGATTCCGGTGTGGGGAGCTAAATGAAACCTTTCTCATATGTATGTACTGCTGAGGGATACCAGTGATGAATAACCTGTCTGTTATGTATTTATTACTGATGGATAGAATGTAGGGGAATCATTCCGACAGTTAAATTATTTTGACAGATGCTTTCTTATGATAAATGGCAATGTATGGAAAGCATGATGAGTAATATTTAAAGCCAGCTTATGCTATGTTATGTGATGTGATGTATAGTGAACATCAACCTGTTGCTAAACAAGAATGCGCAAAGATTGTGTCATGTATGTAAGATGATATTGATAATGGGGAATAGTTGCTTTTGATAAAAAGAAGAAAGAAAGATGAATGAACACGTTTTCCTCTTGAGAGGTAGTGATCTTGTAAAATGTTAAAACATTATGTTATGATCTTGTGAAATGATCAAAACCTTTTGTTTATGAGCAAAGATGAGAGAAGGTAATGATACACTAATTATACTTTCGCTTATTGTGAAGGATTATGTGGAAATCTTTGTTATGCTATCGCTCATTTCGAAAAGGTCTATATGGTAGTCTGTCCTCGCTAACGGGAAAATTATGATTTTGAAAAAAAGATGACGTCTCAGCGTGTTGAACTTCTGAGATAGTAATTTTGAAAGAAGTTAAGTGTTTCATTTTGTTGAAACCTCGTCGATTTTGGCTGTAGATAAAGTGCTCTGTTTACGATAAAAATAGGAAGCCATTATTAACTGTGAGAGTGATTTTAGACTCTGGATAGTAGGCTAAACAGTCAAAGAAGTTTTCTCAGTTCCCCCAGGTTGAGTTTGACCCTGGTATCCTTGGGAATGGTTGTCCCTACCTCGGGTCCGGGCCTATTGTGTGTCCCCATTCTCCACCGTGCCGGGTATGCGAGAGGCTGGTGCATGCCAGTATGAACCCGACAAGCCAGCTGAGCCAGCGCCTCTTCTGCGAGAGAAGTCGTCGGTTCGGGTTCGAGAACCCTACGTCCTGTTCGCCAGCTGCGCCCCGCGCTGGTCCTGCGTAGTCAGAACCACCGCATGCGTTGACAACGACCTGCAGCGTCACTCGTCCCGAGCGTCGTGAGACCCTTCGTGTCGTCGATCTTTCGCGTCGTGAGACCCTTCGTGTCGTCGATCTTTCGCGTCGTGAGACCCTTCGGTCGTCGATCTTTCGCGTCGTGAGACCCTTCGTGTCGTCGATCTTTCGCGTCGCGAGACCCTTGTTGCTGTGCAGTAACAGAGCCACAGCTCTTGAAAGTGGAAGCTAATGCCTCAAAAGTAGCAGAGTGCTACTTCAGTGTGATCTGGCCGAGTCACAGGGTTTTTTGTTTATTTTCATTTATTTATTTGTGTGTGTGTGTGTGTGTGTGTGTGTGTGTGTGTGTGTGTGTGTGTGTGTGTTGTGTGTGTAGTGTGTGTTGTGTGGGGGGGGGGGGGGGGGGGGAAGTGGTTACTTCATTGTGGACAAAGACGTCACTGCATCGTTTCGCGATGCTTGCAAGTCACTACCCTTACTGACAGTCGCAGTGTCGTCTTATTCTTTACCCCTACTTGCAGACTGCGCCCCCTTGAGGCACTTGCCAAGTTAGTGACTCGTGCAGAGCTGCTCCATCATTTTGCACTCTTGCATAAGAGTAGTTTCAGTCGCTGACTGTAAAATCAGGCCAACAGTGCCTGTGACAGACCGTGGTGGGTGGGCCATACACACACACACACACACACACACACACACACACACACACACACACACATATATATATATATATATATATATATATAAAATATATATATATATATATATATATATATATATAGATATATATATATATATATAATTAATATATATGCTGAACAATTAAGTAGTGGGAAAAACAGGTGCAGGCAGGCCAACAATTCTTCAATCGTTATAGTAATGATTGGCAAAGATTTGAATTTGAAAAAAAAAACTTGAAGATGAAGAAAATGGGGGGAAATATATTATAAACATGAGAAACCGTTCACTAGCTGCCTGAGGGAACCATTGTACTCCTCCTCAAAGGCAGATCTATTTGTATTGCCTGCTCCTAGGCCTTTCGTCCGCTGGATCGGACTCTCATCAGGGAAACACGACTGATTGTGTCTGTGCTCTTGGTGTCAAATAGAGACATACCACAGTCCATAATTCTGTAGTGTTCTCACCACCAAGGGTTCAAAAAAGAATCCAACAGCACCCCCAAAGCAGCCAGCGAAGGGTAGTAAATGGAACAAAACGAAAATGTGGAGAGGAAAAAAGTTGCTGAAAAGCTAAAAGCATTATACAAACAGTATGAAAATATAGGTGACAATCTTGGCTTGCTGAGGATTCCATTCAAGGATGCAAGGGAGATCAAAAGATATTGAAACAGTCTGAGTGTGTCAGCTCTGATGGTTCAATACCAGCATTGTGAGTGGCTAGAATGTCACAAAACAACTTTTGCTTGGATCTCTAAGAGATGCAACCTCCCACTGATGGACCAAAATTATAATGCTGACAACTTAAAGTAGTGGGAGAAAACAAGTGCAGGGCTAACAATTCTGCAGTCATTATAGTAATGATTGGCAAGATTTGAATTAAAAAAACAAAAACATTTGAAGATGAAGAAAATGGGGGGAATATATAATAAATATTTAGAAAACCTTTGACTAGCTGCCTAAGGGAAACATTGTACTTTCCTTCAAGCAGATCTATTTGTATTGCTGCTCCAGGCTTTTGTCCACTGGATCGACTCATCAGGGCGACACGGTGATTGTGTCTGTGCTCTTGGTTTCAAATACAGAATACACGTCCCATAATTCTGTGTGTTTCTCACCACCCAAGGTTCAATTATATTATATTATATACTTATATATATATATATATATCTTTATATATTTATCTATCTATATATTATATATATTTAACCCAATATAAATTCCAAGGATAAGTACGAGCACCGTTCCAGCAACTTACCGCGCAGCTTGGTGCTGCAATGACTGCAAGAATTATAGAATTATAAAACAAAGCTTGCTTTATGTCATAGATTGCAGAAATAGGGGAGATACGCATTCATATTTGCAGTGGTAGAAGATTCTGCCTAACTAACAGTATATGCTTGAGTGGATGAATGGGAAAAATATAGAAACATATATAAAATCAATGTTCTCAATATGAGCCTTCAGCAAAGCTTATAGTCTCCAAAGGGGAGACATCCTCCAATAGGGAGGTAATTCCCTAACACATAACTCCTGGTATATACCAATATTCGAAACCTGGTTGTTTCTCCTAGTGACGCGGAACGTGGTTCATTTGACAGCTCTGCTTTTCAGGTTTTATAAGACTGAATCCAGAAACGGTGGCGTGGCAATACCGTAGTTTAGTAAGTTTGTTGAGTTTTCACACAACCAAAAAGGTGCCACCTAGAAGAAACGAAAAATCATGAAAGAGCCAAAACAAGTAATGTTCTTGTGAAAAGTAGAAAATATAAAAAGACATTCTTAAGACACAAGTGCTGAGGGGCCAGTTCTTGGAATGAATCCGCACGGGGACTAAAATCCAACACACTTAATAAATTCCAAGGATAAGTTACCGAGCACCGTTCCACAACTTACAGGCAGCTTGGTGTTGCAATGACTGCAAGAAAATTGAATTGTAACAAAGCTTGCTCTTATGTTTAGATTGGAGAAATAGGGGGCGATTAGCATTCATATCTGCAGTGGTAGATGATTCTGCCTACTAACAGTATATGCCTGGAGTAGGAGAATGGGGAACAACATAATGCTTCTCAAAGTGAGCCTTCAGCAAGTTTTATAGTTCAAGGGGGAGCACAATCCTCCATAAGGGAGGTAAACTCACTAACACATAACTCCTGGTATTTATACTGTTTTAATCTTTCGAAACCTGGATGTTTCTTCCTCAGTGACCGCGGAAAGTGGGTAATTTGATGCTTGTTTTCAGTTTTAAGAAGAATGCAATCGAAAGGCTGGAGTGCAATACGTAGTATGTTTGAGGTTTTCAAAAAAACAACAAAGGTAGCCACTAAGAAGCCCGAAACTCATGAAAGAGAACAAGCTACATTATCTTGTGAACAAGTAGAAAATATAAAACGTTGTCACACTGTCACTTTTGCACAGACGCATTCATGACAGCATTTACTCCATAGATACGCAATCTTTCCAATCAATCAAAGGCGCACTACGATGTTTTTCTTCCCCCTCTCTTCGGGGCAACAGTTAACTAAATCACATCAACAATTCATAACAGATTTTATACATGTACCTCTCTTTCTTCACTGAGAGATAAGTTAAATTCATTCAAGATTTCTATAAAGTCATGGCCTTCCATAAGGGGCCCAAGATCACAGACCAGGAGAAATAAATAATTCCTTGCCCTCATCGTGCATGCTGCTCAGAGAATAAGACTCGCTGATACTGTCATGGATTCCTTGTATCTCTCAGAACATTGTATCGCCCCTGAATTCTCCGTCTGGAGATATTGATGCGAGTTCGACTCTCTCTTGACTTCCTCCTGTCATGGAGGAGATGATGAGTTCAATCTCGCCCTGGATCTTTAATTGCTGGGGTGAACTACCGGTGTGATTCCCACCCATGGCCATCTTTACCCGCTCACGCCGGGTGAAAGTGAAGGGCGAAGGGCTGAAAACGAATACGGTTCGTGTTGTAAAGTACCTGCTTCCATTTAATTATGGCATTCTTTCTTCTCTTTTCTTTGGTTTTCCCTGTGGCTTTTCCCAACTATCATTGGATCACCCTGGTAATGACTGGTCAGCAGTGAGAACCAGCGTCTGACAGGTTCGAGTTTAGGCCATCTGCTGGGCTAAAAACTGATTCATTCCTCTCTCTAGTGAGTGCATACTCAGTGTTCACACATGGGGACAGCTTACCAGCCCTTATAACAATTCTTCGGTGGTCACTTTCACCATGACACGTTTGTTTCTTTAATGAGTAATTCTCACAATTATTTGGGGACGCCCGCTACACTAGTCAAGCCCACCTAAATATTCTTCCTTTATAGTTGTGCATGGGGAAAAGATTCATATCACTAAAACTACATGTGATGGAGCGTTCACATGCTTTGCTGTGAGGCTACGTCACATAACACCCCCATCCTGGGTGAAAAAAATATTCTCAGAAAAATTTTTTTAAGGTTATACAACTTTCTTAAAACACATCTTTCAGCCAAGATCTCAAATGTGTATCCATCACACATGATCACCAAATTAATAATACGTATCGAATCCATCATTCACGATCACCCTAAATAGCCATTTCAAACTATTAGTCTTTCTAAACAAAATCCATAATTGATCAAACATCTCACAAAACACATTTCACATATTCACGTACAAAAAACTAGGGATATCAAACAATTCAAAGTACAAATTCTGTTTATATATTAAGATGTGAAGCAACATATTTTACTTGATTTTTGTCTCACATCATATGTACAAAAACCCTCATGAAAAATGAGAAATATTTCTAAGTGTAAATGTTTCTCAATAGACATGTAACAAAATAAAATAGTTTAAACAGTTTTTTTCACATGTTACTGTTTATAGTCATTGAAAAGTGAAAAGTTTTATTGTTAAAACGAACTAATGAAACAATAGGTTTGTCTCATGAAATCAAAACATGTGTATATAACATTTCTAAAGAGTTTATTGCTATGAACAAACAGATATATTCACCTTCACAAGCAAGTTAGACTCAAAATAGTTACATGATGATTTTTATTGTTTACCAAAGAATAAAGCAAAGATAAATATGTATTACATCAACATCAGTATGTTTTTTTTTGTTTAAAACATATAGTCCTTCAACAAGCAATTAAGATAAATCCCCTTGATTTAAATAGTCAGTACATACAATGCCTGTAAATGTGAGCACACTGTATCATAAAGAAAGACAAAAAACAGGATAGTCTGTCCTTGAAGACAGTTACATTTGTCATGAATATTATACACGTGACAATAAAATCTGCCATGACATATTGTGTTCCAGGCACTTGTTCAATGGTACACTTGGCATTCGCAATGCCAAAGCTCACTTAATTAATCTGCTGTTCTTAGTAATTTGACGATTGCAGACAGTCAATGGCCTGTGTCACGTCTGTAACGAAACTTTCGTCTAGTCACGAAACTGGGAACTTCTCAATGCCTTACAATAGCAAGACTTCTCTCTCATAGTGGGTATTTACTGTGTCTTTGAGAACTTTTTACTGGGTATAGCTCGGGATGTAACAAAGAACTATTTCTGAAACAGTACGCTCCAATTCTTTGGAACTGCATCTGTTCTCAAAATAAAGTTCTGAGAGGGAGGGTAACAAAAGAACAGGAAATGAGTTGAGGGTGTTTGACACACTCAACGCCTTCTGGCCCACATCAGACACACATACTTTGTTCTTCGTCTTTCGGTTCCGTTCAGTCAAAGGGGCCGACAGGGACGCAAAGTGGGGTACATATGTCTAACGTAAGACAACTAATCCAATGAGTGACCTGAACTGTTTCTTTGTGTGGTTTAAGTAAAGATCAAAATCTTTTCCATTTCTTTCCTTCTGGCATCAATTTTCCCACTGAAATAATGTGACCCAAAAAACTCGAGAGTTATGCAAAACCTGCACGAATTTTGGATGGTCTCGCAGTCAAACAAAACTTTGGTCGGAAAAAAAAAGCTCGTATGTTAGAAGGAGGTTATCAGATTTGCAGCCAACAAAATATCGTCAAAAAACTGATGCACACATTCATGGAGTTTTCGGGTTCGCATCATTCTGGCCAAAAGAAGCTGGGGCGTTTTGCACCGAATGGCATTTCGTCCTTGGAAAAGGACCAAAGGTGTTTGAAATAATGGGGGGCTGTCTTTTCCTTGTCAGCTTCAGCCCATGGAATTGCAGTATCTTTAGTCAGTCTTACTTTCACAAAAATAATTTCCTTTGCGAGCTGACACATAAGTTCTTCAATATTCTGGGATGGGATCGGCATTGGAACACAGTGATCTTAATCTATTTCTGTAATCGAAGCAGAAAGCATCCGATCCATCAGTTTGTACCAGTACAACAGGTGAGTTTACGGAGATGTAGAAAGGTTGTATGACCTTTAATCAGCATTCTTTGAGTTCTCTCTCGACAACCTCTTTTTTTGCAAAGGGAGGGGGGTTATGGTCTGGTTCGCATGGTATTTCAGTAGTTAACTGCATACTAATGGGGTTCATACCAGTCGTGTACCTGGGGGTATTGTTAACACATCCTGAAAAGTCTTTTCAGAAATTTCTTAGAGTGTTTGTTTGCTTGCAGAAAATCATTCGGACATCACCACATCATCATAGGTTTTTCACTTTGATAGCAGGTAGGAAGGGGTACAACATCATCTGCACTGGTAGATGTTAACACTCTACATTTGCAGTTTTCACAACCTTTGATCTGTCCCTGTACGTTTACATTGGGTGCAAAATCATCACTTGGATAATATCTGTCATGTTGACATCAGGTTTTGAACTAGGACATTTATTCCATTCAATGACTGGTTGATGGGCAACATTTGTACGTTCAATACTTCTTCACCATGTTCACATTGGATTCCTTTCAGTGTTTGCCATTTTGATCTTATTAATTAACTGCCGAAAGTTTTCGGACACCTGAAAAGGACCCTTCCCCATAAACGAAGCTTGTTATGTTCAACAGTGAGTAGTTACAAGGACTTTATCCCAACACTGAGGAACGTGCCTTTGCTTTTTCTGTAGCAAAGACCTTGTAACTCTGTTTTCAATCAGCTGACTGTGAGCAGCTCACATGCATCCTTCAAACGATTATGCAGTTATAAAGTATTGGTAAACAGTGTTACTTGTCATGTATGCCGTATCTTTTCGTCCATTGTGTCATCAGTAAATCCAAAGGGACTTGGTGAGTGTCCGAAAAAGAAGCTAAATGGTGAGAATCCCGCGTTTCGTTCGGCATTTCCTGTATGCGAAAGCAAAGCCGGTATGAAAGATCCCACTCCTGGGTTCCTGCCTTGCAACCTTTCTCACCAGGACTTTAACGTTCCATGACCACGTTCAACCATGCCATTCGATTGGGGGTGATATGGTGGTAGAAATGGAAGAGATTGACAACAGTCTGTAAAATTTTCTATGAGTTCGGAAATGAATTGCGTTCCACATCGAGCGAATTGTTGAAGACCACTCTGGAAAAATCGCAAGCAAGGCTTCAGCGACAGCCACTGTATCAATTTTCATCAGTGAATCGCTTTGGATACCTTGGTCGCTGTTTCACCAAAGTTAGATATTGCGCATATCCGGAAGAAGTACAGTGTTAAAGGACCCCCAACAAGATCAATAGGCCACCTTCCGAAATGGAAACGGCAAATGAGAGGCATTTTGTGAAAAGTGAATGGGACGGAACTTTTGAGGATGTCTTTTGGCAGAATGTCACAAGAGCGGCAGTATTCTGTACTTCTTTTGTGACACTGGCCAATACAAAGAATCAAGAACTCTCTTAATGTTCTTTTTGGATTCCACAGTGACCAGCGAACAATGCATCATGAGCCAGTGTGTAGTACGTCTCTCTAAGTGGCTTTGGAACGACACTTGTTTGTTATCCTGTCCAGGTACACACCAGTAGAGAATGTCGGGTCCGTATGACGTTGGTTTGTCCTTGGTTATTATGTCAGTGACAGTCTGATATGCAGCAGAAAAGTATTGTCGTCAGGTCTCGTCATTTCCCGCATTTCTTTTAGTATCTGGGGTAATCTGTGGGGTTATCCAGTTTAGGACTTTTAGCAGCTTTGTAGCTTTCCTGCTCTATGATGTTGATCTGGTACTCCAAGACACGGAACAAACGATCCTCAGCACACCATGTACTGTAGCGACCCTGGCAAATTGCCCAAGATCAGTCGCAGGACTGGGTATGTTAACACAGGCGATAGAAATGGAGTAGTACGGTGTGTCGACGAACTTTTCGCGGCGGACGTTTTCAATTCTTGCCTCCCAACGACCTACACTTTGGACCGTGTTGAGTACTGATTTTGAAGCCGAAAGATTTTCTTAACCAGCGGTGGTGCACAGTGTCTCGCAAAACCGAAGCCTGCAATCGTTGATGGCTCCGTTTTCCTAACACCAGTCCATCAACGATTGATCTGGTGCAAACCAAGGCTTCTTCACAATCAGTGGAGACTAATGCGGATTTTGAATCATTTGGTTTGAAAGGGCAATTCTTTTTCAAATGGAAGTTGCCATCACAAAAGAACATCGCATTGTCTGATCGGAGCTGATGATTTTGTGAACTCGGTTCTGTCCACGAAACTGGCCCAAACGGTCTAGCGGTGGTCGTTGTCCACGACTCGGAACGTTAGCTGAGGAGCAACGGAGTCTTTCGGTGGTGAGTACTGGTACTGGGACGAAAGTCACTCGAGCCGCGGTAAGATCCTGTCCGTTTTAGGATCGGTATATCTTGAGGACTCAGAAATGACCCCGATTTCCTTTCTGTCACTTCCTGTCAGATGGGATATTACATGACGCAGAGACTCGAAGATGGAAAAATTCTCCTTTCCTAGCCACGCCTTATCTGGGTGAGCGATACAATACTTATCGCCATCTGACACATTTCCTCAACGCTTTCAAATTGCTTTCTTTATGGAAAGTGGCCAGATCTTTGACTGACGCTCTGGAAAAGTTGTTCTCTAAGCAGGGATCTCGCAGTGATGAAAAGTCTTGTTCGTTTTTGATAAATCGTCCTCGATCTAAACAATGACTCACACGGATTACAACGACGGAGGAAACGTTTCCTTTTTCAGGGCGCACCGACGGGAAACGTTCGCGGAAAACGATCGGCAGAACAATTGAAAATTCTTGAGGAGTCTTCTTCAACTGATCCCAAGTTAAATTTTGTTTTTCGCGCGAGGTGTGTGGTACAGTTATAAAGCGCTACCCTTAAACAACGACGCAATATACAATGTCCAATTTTCCTTGGGCCAACCACAAGACATTGGTGCTTCAAATGGCAAGAAAAATATCGATGTATCGTTTTTTCTCGAACGGCGGTAAACTTTGGAATATAGGCTGGATTTTGGATCTGAGGTGCGTGGCGGAAGGACTGGTGGAATGGTGGAGGTTATTTCGATGCCTGTAATCTTCTAATCTCAGCTCGGGTCTTAGTTCTAACTGTCTCAATTAAATTGACGTTCTTTATTTCAGCTTCCTCTGTGTCTTTTTCTTCAACTTCAGCTTCCTCTGTGGTCTTTTATCTTCAAACTCTAGTTTCCTTTGGTTTTCTTCACTTTCTAGTTTCCTTTGATTTTCTTCTCTCTCTCTTAGCCTGTCTGCCCTATCTAGCATTGTTGCACATAGTTGGTAAGTTTTTCTCCATCTAAACCAAGCGTTCCGCTTGTTGAATTATTTATCAAATCATCCATAAATGAACCTTTCAACAGATATAAACACAAAAAATTTCTAAGTATGAATAAAAATAAGGCGATATATGATGGCGTTTTATGTTTCACAAAAACGTAATTATAGTATATACAAATAAAGAATTCAATTTCCGGTTTTAAACAGAAAACGCTTTACTAAAACAATGTAGATATGAAACACAAGGAATGTTTTTTTCCCAGAAGTATTTTGTTCTCGAAAACAGGTATCAATTTGTAATTAAAAAAAATGACGTTCAATGCTGGGTCTGTGTTTTTTTCCTAAGAAAGGAAAAAAAAAATAAATTTTCTGAAAATAATTCTTTATAAAGTTTTAGTTCTTAATGTTCTTGTTGTTCAGTCTTTTTATTTAAATTTTCAATGAATTTACAAAACGATGTATCGCCTTATACGATAAATGAATATAAATTTACAAAACAAAGGAAGCACAAAAAATTAAAAAGGGGAAGAAAACACAAACTTGCGGAAATCTACTTTAAAAGATGAAAGTGTTGAAAAAAAAAACTAGATAGGAGCTTATTGAAGAGAAAGGTTTAGAGATTTTGAAAAGGGGGTGAAAAGGAAATGAAAGGATACACAGGATCGGAACAGTGAGAAGGGAAAACAAGAAAAGCAAAGAAGCCCCCAGACAGCACCTAGTGGTCACTGTTCTCCCGTGAAACTGGAGGGCGGGGAAAAACCCAAAAAAAGCACAATTAAAACAACCTACAGTAATAATACAAAATGATTAACAATCATTTTAAAAAATGCACATTCACCCAAACGCAAATCTCACAAAACCAAAAAAACAACAAAGAAGAATTTATTAGGAGAGTTTTTCCCCGCACTTATCAACCTCTGTTTCCCGTTTAAGGAGACAGGTCGGTTCAAACTTGGGAAAAGGGATATTTGAAATGAAACGATTTGGACAGAGAAAGAAAAAAAAAAAATAAAACCCAAAAGGGCGATCACGGCTGCTTCCCACTCTTGAACTAACGCTCAAGTAGCGAGAAGCGGGGGGGCTCCTGATCGGGGGAAAAAAATTAGGAACAAACAAACAAACAAAAAACTAGCAAAAAATCAGAGTCAGAAATAAGAGAGAAGTCATCACTCGCACCCGAAAATAAATTCACTCACACCATACACAGAAAAGAAAACCAAAAGCGAATACCAATAAATAATTAAACTTTCTTCTTTTTTCCTTCCCTCAAACCCTTGAGGTACAAATCAAAAATTTTTTAAAAATGAAATATATTTTTTTTTCCTAAACCCCGGGACACAAACAGAAACTTCCTCTGAGGGTACAAATCAAAATCCTTTTACAGGCCCGAGGGCACAAATAAAAGTCTTTTTTCTTTTTTTTTCCAGGGAACAAAACAACGGCAGCTAGTCGGGGGCACACTGTCACACTGTCACTTTGCACAGACGCATCATGACAGCATTTACTCCATACCAACGCAAACTTTCCAAACATCAAAGCGCACTACCGATGTTTTTTCTTCCCCTTCCTTCGGGGAAAAAGTTTCAAATCATCA
>JAFLJL010005524.1:0-13422 GCA_018398815.1 Conus ventricosus
CGCCGGAATGAAGGTGGAAGACGCGTTTGTTGAAATAAAGAGAAGAAGCCTTTTTCGAGAACAAAAAACAACCAACAGCAAAACCGTGTGCTTCCATCAGTGTTGATTTAACACGCATGTATGGAAGGAAAGAAATATCCCATCTGCATTTAAAAGTTTTCTACGGAGTTTAGCCTCTTGTCTCAGACGCAATGGCTATGAAATGTTTGATCTCACTTTTTTCTTTGTTTTTTTGTTTTTTTTTTGCTGCCCCATGTTCTGTGCCACCTCAGTGGCTTTCCCACACATGTGCTCATTCCGTAACACCCCCACCCCCCCCCCCCTGCCCAAACACCCACAGCCCGGCCCCTCCCGCCACAGCCCAGGGCCACCGGCAATCCACAGGGAGCAGTCAGTGTCAAGTCGTAAAGAGGCAACCCACCGGAGGAGACACTACGCTGCTGCCGAGTCACTTCGGTGGTGTTCAGGGGGCCGCCTGTTCTGATCCAATACACGCAGGACACCACCTACCAAGCCCCATACTGACGACAATAATTGCTTTAGTTGCGGAGCCGGCCTGAGTGAGCACCCCCTCCGTAGGGTGCCATCACGTCCGTCCAATGACAGCACCCCCTGATACCGGTGACCCCGAGGGAAATAAAAACCCAAGGCCTAGATGCGAAGAGGATATTGAAATGAGGTCACTATGAGAGCGGGGCATGAAGGGCCACAGAATTTGAGACTTTTGTTTTTTTTTAATGCTGACCAATGAGAATAAGGATGATGAAGATGTTTGCAAACGGTTTTCCCATTCTGGTCGGAGACTGCATTACAGGGTTGTACTCGTCACTTACTTTCAAAAATATATCCCGGCGTCACCCAAGCCCGGGAGAGATACAAACACCTGCACTGTTAGTAAGGACATTTGAGCAACACTGTCAGAGCGCATCCATTTAGTGGGATGAAACTCGACTGTGTGGTCCCAGTTTTCCCCCAACTGAGCCTGTAGCAAACTCTACTCTGGGTAGGGGCCCTTTGGGGCAGAAAAAACCCCACATGAATTGATGTGAATCGAATCCCGACCTTCCACCCGGGAGTCCGCGATGCTAACCACTTCGCCCACGGTGGCTGATTGATCTCATTTTTCTTAACTTTACTGGATGAACGGTTTTCTACGAGTTACGTCATTTTTATACAAGTTATGTGCGTTTCTGAAGGTCTGCCTGTTTAAAAAAGTAGAGAACTATAAAATCCCAAATCCAACTCACCCCACCCTCAACCGTTTCGGGCAGGGTGAGTTAGGATAGGCATTTTATAGTTCTCTCCTAGTAAACATACAAACAAACTTTACTGTGTAGGATTATCCGTTTTCAATACTAATTTACTAAACTTTAGATTTTAGTTTTTGTTTTAATCCTTTGTTTTTCCTGATCATTTTCAATAACATCATTTTCACGCTTTACATTCATCAATTGCGTCTCTGTCCTTTTTGTGTAAAATAAACTACGGGTCTTTAACTGTTCTCTAAAGTCTTTTTAAAACTGAGTTATATTTTTGACATAAAATCCACACACTTAGGGCCAGCATGTTTCCGCTGAAAGCTAGTTTTGATAAAGTTTTTTCTTTTTTTAACTATATTTTTTTCTGCCAAAACAGTCATCTATAAAAATAGTGTCTGTGTTCCTTTAGAGAACTATAAAATGTCTGTTTCTAGAGTCATTCCACCCTCAACCAGTTTCGGGGTGGATGACCCCTAGAACAGACATTTTATAGTTCTCTGACAAGTAGACTTCTATAACCAAAAAAAACGATTTTTCCAAACAAACATGTGGGAAGTGAAAAACAGGTCACAAAAACAATCATTTTTTACATGCTATAATTTTAAAACAACTACAAATTATATAAATAAACTTACCTTAAATGTCTGTGAATCCTCTGCTACAGTGTCAATGCCTTTTTTATATGACAACAGCAAGAAATAATGTCACCTACTCGTCGATGAATCACCTCCCTGCACTTTTTTTTAAAGTTGCTTTCAAACTCCTTGACTTCCTTTTCTACTTCATCAATTTCCATTTCAACAGTTGTTAAAGAGTTCAGTTTGCAAACGCAGTCCTTTCTTTTATCTTCCTTCTATTTGTTTTCATTTTTCCTAATTCAGTTTGTTTTTTATGTATCCTTGCTTTAGTTTTGTTTTTAAAAACTGTGGGGGGAAATTTGCAACAGTTCCCTAAATAATTATAAACACGATGAATGCAAGGTTAATCTTCACTTGAAAAGTAGAAGCTGTTCAGGGGGGAGCAGTAGCAGTTTTTCAGTTTCCATTTTTTGGACTACAACCATCTGCAAGGGTTTAAATATCACTGGCAAAAAAAGCACTCCGTCATTTTCTAAATTTTTAGTAACTTTACTACTTACCTAACATTGCCACCACATATTGCAATAATATGCCTTTCCTGTCGACTCTCTCTTAAATTCCTGTGACAGTCAGAGCAATCTTGTCACACCTCCCGTGTTCGAAAACTTTTGTGACAGGAAGTTTCAACAGCGCATGACAGTGTTACACCAAAGCCGAACCTCTATGGTGTCGCCTAATTTTCATGTAAGATTTGGTCGAGACACTGTGCAGACCTAATTACAGTGGATTGGGCCCAAAGGCGTTATCAGGTGTGCCAGGTGGAAATTTAGGTACAGCGGCCCGTGGGCTCCTGTGATACCTGTAATTAGCTAAATGCAACCTCCGCGGGGGGGGGATCGCGTGACCGAGCAAAGCTAATCATTTCTGCTAGCAGTAAGAATATGCCCGCATGCACCCCACTCAAGTCCCTTCTAAGTTCTTACCAAGCCATCCCAAGTTCTTACTCAAGTCACTTCTAAGTTTTTACTCAAGTCACTTCTAAGTTCTTACTTAAGTCACTTCTAAGTTCTTACTCAAGTCATTCTAAGTTCTTACTCACGTCACTTCTAAGTTCTTACTAAGTCATCCTCAAGTTCTTACTCAAGTCACTTCAATTTTCTTACTTAAGTCACCCCCAAGTAACTTCTAAGTTTTTGATCAAGTCACCTCAAGTTCTTAAATTAAGTCATCCTTTAAGTACAGCCAAGTTCTTATTCAAGTTATCTTATAATTATCAGAAAAAACAATACAATCTATGTTTTTTTTTTAAATAGTAAATGTCTAATAATAGTAACACCGCCTAAAAAAAACGCGTCATCGTTGAGGATGTCTTGCTTAGCGGTCCTTGGCGGGGGAGTTTGGGTTTAACATAGATCTTAATGAAGTTCTTACTCGTAAGCAACCCATTGATTACAATTCGGTCTTGGAAATGTCTTTTATAGACTCCATGTCTTTATTTATTGACTCCATCATTTTAAACAAAATAATAATCTGCCATGATCTATTTTTATCAAAAAAACAAAAAATTTAAAATTTTAAGTTCTTAAAATATTATTGCATTTGAAATGGATTCAAAATGATTTTGTTGTTGGCGGTTTTGGCATGCTTTTGTGTTCGGCTTTTGTATTTAGTGGCGGAGATTGTTTGGACTTCTTTGGTTTTTGCTGTTGCTGTTATATATTTTATAACCGTAATAAACCGCCCCCAGCCAGCAGCAAGGGCGCCAAAAATGACAACAGTTTAAGTTCAATATTCCATGAAGGCTTTGGTGCTGTAGGCCCTTGAATCAACTTGTTCTTGTTCTGGTGTTTTTATAGCCGGCATTGAAACAACTGTTGGCGTTGGGCGGTATATGTTTCATTATGAGCTATATTCTGTGATTGAAACATTAATTTTTTTTGTTTGTTCCACTCTGCTAATCTTTTTCCTGCTGCAATGCGTCCAGGATGAGGGTTTTTTACTGGTTTACTTTCTCCACCTGATTCAATGTTTTCTGATTCTGATTCTGCTGATTTCTGGCTCGGTCATTTTTAAGGGAAGTAAAATCTATATGATTAAAAGAAATTTAAAACCCCATGATTAGCGGCGACAATAATGTTCCAAATCTGTAATATAGATCACATCCTAGAGACTCTAATGGACTTTGTTAAAAGGATCCTGCGTTAAATCATACATAAAGTCTTGTTCAGAATCAATTAGGCGCAAATTTTGGCTACTATTTTTAGTGTACAAACTAAGAACGTTTGCCTGACACTTTTTACCAATTCTTGATCCTAGTTGCGCTTCATACTGTTATGATACTTTACAATGTTTGTGGCAAACATTTTTTGAATCTGTTCTATGCTGAATTCTTTTCCCGAGGAACTGTTTTGTTTTTCCACATGCTGCCAAAGAATACAGCCTTTCCTTTTTGGGCATAATAGCTTGGTCATCAACCGGGTTTCTTTTGGTAATAATAAGTTCAGGAATGTTTAGGCTACCCTGTAGCTGTAGTAGATCATCGGGTGTTCATGTTTTTTTAAACTAAATATAATTATTATTTTGTTTTTAAAAATGACGCCGAGAAGACTGTTACCAATCTTGTATACCATTCTGCTGTTATTGGGGGCCCAAAAGTATAGGATACACAATGCTTGGTAAAAGCTTGTTAAAAATTAAACCAGAGATCTTGGCAAACTAGACTTGAGGATTCAGCAAAGCTAATTGCTATCATTACAGCTTCGTTTTGCTACGAAAGATTTTCTAGTTAGCAAGGAATAATTCCAGACATTTATAAATATGTAAAATAAAAAATACATTCATAAAAAGGCCCTTTACTCGTAATGATGATAGGCGGCGCTGTGGTTAATGCGCTTGCTTTTAGCGGAAGTAATTACGCGTTTAGTAAACTGCGGGATGACGGCGAGAGAAAAAAAAACATAACAAAGCTATGGAGCAACTAGCTGCAGCACAAGATCACTATGAAAAGCAGAGAATTGAGCAGTTAGATTTTATTTAAAGACACACTGAAAAAACAGGGACATGCAGCTTACACATTTAAAGATGTTGATCAAGCGATAAAAAGAATATGATCTTGTAACAGGCAAGCCAATCGAGACATTGCCCCGCCAAAATTCAGCGACTTTTATACCATCAGAAAAACAAAGATGCAAGAAATCGTGTTTATTTCTGTGGTATGACCGTTGTGTTATTTTGTTGCACATAAAAATTGGCTGAAAAAAATGAACAAAATCTATTATTCGCCAAAGGATATTGGAAGGGAATCACAGCAATAAAAAAGCTAAGCCAAGCAGGGGAGTCAGTGAACAAACAGCAAAGGAAAAGGTTATCTAAACAAGGATTTGGCAAATTTATTTACCCGCACCTAGACGAATACAGAGACCACACTTTGTGAATACAATACCGAACGACACCCTCAAATGGACCTTCTATATTTTACCCCATGATACGATTAGACGAAAAAGATTTAAGTTACGCACTCACAGTCATTGACATAGCTTCAAGATACAAAGAGCAGAACCATTACACAAAAGAGTGCTTCTGCTGTTGCTGTGCCCTACAACTGATATATCAACGAGGCCCCGCTAACTTATCTCGCATGATTCAAGTCGATGATGGAAAAGAAATTTTAAAGGCCAAGTGAATCGATTATTGTTTTAAAACATAGAGTTACCCTTAGAAGAGGCATTCCAGGAGTTCACAGATCACAGGCTTTAGTTGAAAACTTTAACAAACAGTTATCTGAAAGACTTTTTTCCTACCCGTATCACAGAGAGTGATTGACAATTTTTTGCAAAACAGAATGGGTTAGAAGACTGCCCTCAGTTTTTTCGCGCAATGAATAATGAAGAATTTAAATTAACAGGCTAAAAAACCCGTACAAGCAATCAAAAAACAAAACAATAGATGTTGTTGAAGGAGACACCAGTTCATCCGCAACTATTACCGTTTGGTTTGAAAGTAAGGTACCTTTATTTACCGGGGGAAGCAGAAGGGGACACTCGCATCAGGGAAAAAGATCAGTTTGGAGTGTTGATCCATATTTAAATAAAAAGAATTGTAAAAAATGAATTTCCCCCCGTGTATTATTTACGAGAAACTGACACAACAAAACAACCAGCTCCTCAAAGATCTTTTGTGAAGGAAGAACTGCAGATAATCCCCCCAGAACAAGTTCCAGTTGCTTAATTAATTTACAAAAATATATTTGAGACTAAAATGGAAGCACAGAACGAAACAAGAATGATAAAGGAAAAAGACCTTGAATTAATACGGGAATCATATGATACGAGTTCTTTCTATTAAGGAAACATTTATGAGGATTCATCAACACATGCTAAACCATCCAGATTTACCCAAACCCAAAATCCCAAATTTTGATTATCAGATATGGGGAAAAAAAATATCTTGAAATAAAAAAAAAATTCGAACAAATCAAGCAAACATGGGAAAAAAAATTTGGGTGAATTGGATAATGATAAAGATTGAGCTTATAATGAAAATTGAGGAAAAGTTTTCTCCTGGCCCGAAATACTGTACATTTTGGTCTTAAAACCCCCAGTTGCCCTTTAAATTTTTTTTTAATTTACATAAATATATTTGAGTCTAAAATGGAGGCTCAAAGGGCGAAGCAAGAATGATAAAGGAAGGACCTTGAAAATAATACGGGAATCATTTGATACGAGTTCTCTATTAAGGGAAACATTTTCAAGGATCACCAATACATGCTAAAACATCCAGATCACCTACAACCCAAAAACCCAAATTCTGATTATCAGATACGGGGGAAAAGAATATCTTGAAATAATTAAAAAAATTCGAACACATCAAGCAAACATGAAAAATAATTTGGCTGAATTGGATGAAGATTGATTGATCTTATAATAAAAGTTGATGAAAAAAAATAAACCCCTTAGGTGAAGCCCTCAGTGAAGAAGAAAAAATAATTATGCTGTTCTCCAGTGTCCAATTGCATATGAAAAAATCTGGATTAACAAATAAATCGTTTAGTGTTTGTTCTATCTAATGACTTCTTTGTTACAACGTTGTGGCTGATTCATGTAGATTAGATCGTAGTTTTACGTTTTGGGATGTTGAAAGGTCTTATTGTCAAACAATGCTTCTTTGTAGTTGTCATGTGATATGTTTGACTGCACAACACTGCGAGTATTCCTTTTTTTTTTTGATAGTTTTTTTTTGGCTCGAAATACTGTACATTTTCGACCTTAAACCCAAAAAACTCCCTTTTCACTCCTCCAGATAATTCATCCTTCATCTTCCTAAAACCTTCTTATTAACAGTTGAATGTAAAGGCGAAAACTTTAGGGTAACAGATGTATCATACCACCCGCATGCCTTTAGCTACTTCTATTCCATGTCTTTATAGATGTCTTCAGTAGGGATATCTAAACAAAACTATCTGTATCTGTGTAAAGTACTCTGGATCTGGATACGATTGGGTTTAAAGTAGTCATAAAGAAATTCTAACATCAAAAAACTTTGATAATTCTAAAACAGTTTAAACCAATAAATACAGGTTTGTCCAATTTGACTTTCTTTTTCTTCATCATTATGCCAAAAAAACTGATCATGAAATCTTCTAAAGTCCTGATAATTAGGTTTTGAAGTCAGCTTAAATTTTTTTCGTTCTCTCTGGTGGCCAAACGACATCTTTACGCTTGTGTGGATTTTCCATAGTCTTTCCCAAACAGCTGTTGTTCATCAGCTTGAAAAAGTCTTTTTCTGAAGCCCTCTGTGGATTTAGTTCTGAGATCAGTGTTTTTTCATGATGTATGGTGTCATGAACTGTTCTTGATCAAAAGCAATTAACGATGAACTGCTCTTCAACTTTAAAAACCATGTTTAAATATAAATTTTTAAAAAGTCTGTAATGACAGACATAATTTTTTTGCCCCGAAGATAGGCACAAGTTTAGGCGGCTCTCTTGGATTAAACTTTAGACTTTCTGCTGCTAAAAGGGTGTCATTAAAGCAGGTCATGGAGTTCATGAGGAAAATTTTAAGTCAACTTCTAGAATAAGCCCTCTTTTACGATCGGCTGTAAGAGTATGCAGTTGTTCTACAAATCTTTGAAATGTTTTCTAAACCGCCTGTGTTACATTTTAAAATTAACGTAATGGAAGTGATTGCGCCTAGCCCAAAACCCTACAGATTGTTTGCATCTAAATACATGAGATAGTTAGACCTTTTACTTGGTCATAGTCGTCCCAAATATTTGTTGTTTGCTTTACAGTAATGATGCGACGCCATCCCAATTCCCACGCAATCCGTTTTCAATCATTGAATCATTGGTAAATCTGACAATAAATCAATCTGTACTCCAGTATCTTTTAAGAAAGCGTCCCAACTCATCCTGGGCGCAGAAAGTAATGTGCGGGATCCAGGCTTTAATGTTTCATGCAGGTCTTTCTATAATTTTCAAAAATATCCCCCAACAAACATGTATCAGCCATCAAGTATGCATCATGATAGTTCCCATCGTTTTACAAACTAACTTCTGCCATGCTTCTTGAGCTTGCTGGTAATCAGAATCACTGATGCCCTTTCCTCTAAGACTAGAAAAGAACGCGCCTTTAGGCGGAAGTGTATCTTCGTCAAACCTTTGCCAACTGTTCATGTACTCATAAGGGTAAACGCCCTTTCTAACAAGAGTTGGGTCAAAATATTCTTCTGTTATTGGGCAGGACTTTAAGGACATAGCCAGTGACTCTAATGATCCCATCAGTGCTGCATAGAGTCATAAAAAGACATGTTATTTAAAGTGAAACACATGTACTTTTCTGATGACTGTGCAATGCATGACACCCTGAAGGCGTCGTTTACTGCTTCATTATAAGGTGAGAGTCGTAACCTCGCAAGTTAGGGAAAGAAGATGGGCAGCTTCCATGTCTTAGGATCAAACTTTAGTTGAAGATTGCATTTACTGTGCGCTGCTCCTCTGAACTTTCCGCTAATGTGATCATGGTCTCTTACTGTCGGATTCTCTGCGTCTGATGAGAGGCCTAAACCACAATCCAACAATGTGTGGCTGAGTCATACTGTTGTTGGTCTTCAGACGACATTATGATTTCAGATAAGTTTAGATTATTAGAACAGGCGTTACGCACTTGCTGCATGCGTTCTAAGAAGTATTTTGCAGCATTAGGCCCTCTATATAATTCTGGTTCCGAATGGACACCATCCGACCTGACAATAATGAAGGCAAATGAACAAATCTGATGATTGCTCATTAAGACGGTTTTCGGAGTTTCTGTGGGGTTGGCCCTTCATAAGGAACAATAAGCGACTCGAAGTCTGCGTAAACAACATATGGACTCGTTTGCAGCCGTTTCCAGTTCTTAAAACTAACTTTAGATCCGGGTGGGGGCGTAATTAGTTCTGTATTACAGTCTACACAACTTTTACAATGTTTTTTATGTTCAAGCGCGGGTTGAAAGAATGGAATTCTTGTTAAACATTTTCTACAGAATTCTTGTTTGTGCCCATTTTTTGAAGTATGCTGCATTAGTTTGCTCATTGTGCGTATCAATGTGTAATTTTTGAGACAGCCCTGTTGGCGAAGGCATTAGGAGTAAGTCCACATGGCTTTCGGCCGGATCGCCTATTGTTGGGCTGTCTTTAGACACTCTAATAGGCACCAAAATTTGTTTTCTCAGACCATGTGTATACATTAACAGTTATTGGTTTGTTTTGTTCTTTAAACTGATCAATTTTGTCCACGCTAACAGGAAAGGATATTCCACTAAAGTTAAGATCATTGATGTAAGGCTTATAGTTAGATACTCTCTCTCTCTGCGTTTTTGCGGACGTAATGCAGCCTTGCAAGAACACACCACATAAAAACATTTGTTGTCTGAATTCTTTATGTTTAGAACTGCTCTTTTTGCGACTAATGCTGGAGGTAGTGGAATGTAAGCCTTGCCTACAATCGGTGCATACTTAGCCTGTTTTAATCTGATCTCTAAGACTTCGCCCTCTGACCAACCAGAGCCTCTCATTTTGGCTTCTTCAGCAGCCACATCAAACTGTGTAAGCAGTTGGTCTGCCCAACCAGGTGTTAGATCATTACGAGAAAGAATAACCTGTTGTTTAGTTGAGACCAGACTTCTAGAAATTTTCTTCATTTATTGTTATAAGTCAATTAAAACAGCTAACATTACTTGAACTGGCGGGTCTATTGTTAGTTTACCTGGAACTTGAGAAATAGCATGCACAACACTTGCCTGTACGTTTGTTGGATCAATGACTTCTAGATCAATATCGTTTAAAGCTTTTGACAACGCTCTCCCTTAAGCATTCTTCAAACAATTCGTCTGGTCCTTCATATATCTTAGCCATGTTGAGTTTTTTTTCTAACTCAAAATATTTATTTAAATTAAAAAAAAAATTAATCAGAATCAATATCAACGGTCTTTTTGTGCTTGGACTCATAAACTAAAGTATAAACGCCCTTTGATGTTGTTAATGTGAGCTGTTTAGAACAGAGTTTTAATGTCTCGTTTACTTTTTTTAAAACATTCCTTTTTTATCTGCTCGTTGTCTGGCTGTTGAGAAAAACTTGCCCTTGCCTTTTTTTGAAGATCAAACTTTTGTCTTTTGTAGTCATCAAAATCGGCCTGTAAACGCCTAAATTCTTCATCCGTGATGTTTGAGTCAACTAGCGCTTTATTTATTGTCAGTTTGAACGAACTAAGTTTACCTGTTATTAGTTGAACCATAGCTGTGTGCTTTTGGAGTTTAGTTTTTAATTTTTTGCTAGCAGCACTTACAGCTAATGAACACACGCCAAGAGCTAAAGACAAACCGCCTAAAGGCGCACCTACGCCCGTTGCTAAGAGACCTACACTCGTTCCTGCTGATGCAGCACTAATAGTCGATGCTCCAGTATTAACATATGTAAACAGCATTAAAGGCAGCAGAATACCTTCGTTTGGTTTTGCTGTATTTTGAAAGGTCCTGCTCTAGTTTTTGTTGCATTTGTGTAATGTTGGTTATCTAAAGGTTTTTATGTCGGGGGTTCTACTATCCCTTCTCTTGGCGGCTCCGGCGCTGTAGCACATTTGGATAAACCTGAACAGACATGCTTTTTTTTTTAAATAAAAAATAATTTAGTATTGTATATCTTTAATCTGTTATCTTGAATATTCAGCTGCGCATCATATATTAAAAACAAATGTGCATTAAGGGGTTTATCGCCATCTTTTTCTTTATCAATTTGAATGTTTATTACGTCTTAACAGTTCTCCCACTTCCATGCAAACTGATTATCCTCTGTCGACCTTAGGTCAATCCATAAGCCGTATTTTTGTGTTAAATAATCATCGAGTCTAACATTGTGAAGGTGTAGATCTTTAGACACAAGGTCTACTGTTGGACTTCTACACCTCCCACCCCCAAAACAATATTTTCATATTTCGTCAAAATGTTGATAAGGTTTAAGCCCGCTAGCGTAGATTTGGTTAGGACTACCCTCAATCGAACATTGTACTTTCGTTATTTTAGGATTAATAAACTTTTCACTTCCTCTTTCGAATGGTTCTTCATCTTCACACAGCAATAAAATACCTTTAAAGCGATCTTGCTGCGACACTAAAACTAAAATTCCATATAGCGTCGGCCTTGCTTCTGGGATATGTTGTATGATGAATCACTCTTTCGTAATATATTGCTAATTTTGACTGATATTGTTGCTCAATCAGCCTTGCTAAATTAGGGTTGCTAACAACGTCAAACTCTAACGAGATGTCAGAAATGCTGTACTTTGCTTCGGTGTCTGTTGATCTGATAAACACGTTTGTATTCGTTAAAAGTTAGTTCATATGACAATCTGTCTTTAATGCCCCTTGAAAGTATGGCGCATGCGCTTTTAACAACTCAAATCTAGGGGAATAGAAAAGCGATTTCCATACGCAAAATTTACAGCTACAACTTTTTGCCGGCTTTATTAGCATCTGCGGCGCCTATTCTGTGTTTTAGTGCTTCTTCATTATCTATTCCTTGAAACGCAAGATCAGCCCTTTCATTCTCGGTTAGCCATAGATCCGAATAGGTTAAAAATATGTCTGCATTGTGTAAAGAAAATATTTCCTGCCCCTCAAGTTTTATAGAAATTTTTCTTAACAATTGCCCGCCCCAGATTTTGAACAACTGTCCTGTTTTGGTCTGTTGCTGATTCGAGTTCTATTTTGAAAGTAAGTTGCGCAGAGCCTGGCACAATCACTTCATCTGCTCCTAGGTCTGAAAATTGACAGTAAGAATTTGATCTGCATCAATAGTGGATGGATATTTGGAACAGTAATATTCCGTTTATTTCCCTTCACGCCAAGGGGCTCTTTCAGTCTTCTATGCGGGTCAAGAATTGAACCATATAGCTTGTGACATTTTTTATAAAACAAAATAAAAAGTTAATTATTTAAAAACATGGCAGGCAGAGAAGATGAAGAAGCTTATGATGTTTTTGATCCTGGAGACGACATGAGTGAAATGACCTCCTTTGACACAGCATCGCTCAACGATCTCATTGCGACGTGAATTAACAGAAAGTACGGCCCAGATCATTTTACCAAAGTTTAGGCCTAGAACCTCCCCAATTATAGACCCTGATTTGAAGTAAAAGGTAGACATTTGTTTGTGAAAGCGGCCCCGACCAAGAACAACTTGTTCAGCTTACAAATAAACGTGACCCATCAAAGTTTGTAAGCATGAATACAATTAGACAAAGACTTAGGGCGGAAGATCAAAATCGCCTTGCCTTGTTAGACCGAAATTAAGGGGGGAGGCAGTTTCTAAACTTCAAAACATACAACAAAAACTCCCAACAGATAACCAAATACAAAACATGGAACTTAAGATTTAAGTCAGACAGCAGACAAAATAATAGCAGCAGAAACCAGTTTTTCAGAAGAAACAGCATTAAAAACTATACACGACTCACCGCTACCTTAAGAGAATTAGAGGCCCTTGATCGTACTTTAAGAACCGTTAGAGGCGAATTAGAAAACAATTTAGCAAAACTGGGTGTACTAGATGAGGATATAAAAAGAGAAAAAAGAAAAACTCGTTGAGGCTGATGACGCCAACTTAGGGCGTGAATATAAAGAAAGAATAACCCAAAGACTAAAAGATCTTGAAGAAGAGAAGATCAGCAAGACTAGCAGTGTTGTCTAAAAAACCGAGAACAATTACAAACTCAAGCGAGCAGAATAAGAGAACCTATCGAAAAAATTTTACATGAAGACACGACACTAGCAGAACGAATATGTCACACTGTCACTTTTGCACACGCGCATTCATGACAGCATTTACTCCATCGCACACGCAATCTTTCCAATCAACCAAAAGGCGCACTACCGAATGTTTTTTTTCTTCTCCCCCTCTCCTTCGGGAAAACACTTTACTAAATCACATCAAACACGTATAAACAAATTTTATACATGAAGCTCTCTTTCCACTGAGAGGCAAACTAACTCACTCAAGACTTCATAAAGTCACGGCCTTCACCACAACATTGGCCCCCCACCAAATTCA
>JAFLJL010005525.1:0-12977 GCA_018398815.1 Conus ventricosus
AAAAAACCTCCTTCAATTTTCACATCGTACAATCTGTTGAAGAGTTGCCTTTCTTCTGTGTGCCCTCGGCTAGCGCGGCGCCCAAACAAAATACAAGCTGCGGTCAGTTTCTCTCTCTCTCTCTCTCTCTCTCTCTCTGATTTTTTTTTTTAATGTCTGTCATCTGTCACGTGTGAGGAAGACATATTTTGTTGAAAAATTCCTTTGTGTTCTGTTGTCATGTGATATGAAGAACCATGACTTTTCTCTATGTCTTCTGCGTTGATTTTGTACGTTGCCTTTCTTCCCCCCTCACCCCTCAGTGGGCTCCACTCCATTTCTGTATTCTTGCTTCCCGTCATGCATCACTCCTCTCTCTCTCTCTCTCTCTCTCTCTCTCTCTCTCTCTCTCTCTCTCTCGAGTTTTCATTTTAGCCTATAGGTATAGAATATGTTATATTCGGGGGTGTGTTTTTTCACTCACACATGCGCACATGCACGCGCAAACGCACTCACGCACGCACGCACACACACACACGCTAGCGTGTGCGCGCACACACGCACGCACACACATACACACACGCACACACACACACACACACACACACACACACACACACACACACTTGGAAATACTTTAATATTCCGCATAGGGGGCACGGTGACATCCTTCTGCTCCCATCTAAGAAAGGGGGGGGGGGGGGGGATATGTAAAAATGTCATATGATGTTCACGTCTTTATTACTCTGCATCAACCAACCGCTTGATGTACTCTATTTAGAAAATAATATACTTACAATTGGGACAATTGAATACAAATGTTAATGGGTATTTCAAGAACGATTTATGCCAATAACTCCGTATTTTGAATCAGCGGAGTTGCCTGCATAAAGCATATCGAGGATCAAGTCAAACATGATTGGTTAACGCACGTAGACAACGTGACACTGTCGCAACACGGGAAGACGAAAGTCAACAAAAGTAGGCCTATCTGCCGCAGAATCCGTCCGAGAAAAATAAAAATCAACGAGAAAATGAAACCAAAATGAAACGACAGCTTGCACAAATGTAATTTGGACTCCAATAATAAGCTTGTTTGTGTTGTTGTTGTTGCTTGCTCGCTCTGTCTGTCTGTCTCTCTCTCTCTCTCTCTCTCCCTCTCTCTGTCTGTCTGTTTGTCTGTCTGTCTGTCTGTCTGTGTGTGTGTGTGTGTGTGTGTGTGTGTGTAAGAGAGAGAGAGAGAGAATGCGTGTGTGAGTGTGTGTTTGGGAGAGGGAGAGTGGTGATAGCATTTATTTGCTGATTGGTTGGTTGTTGTTGTGGGGGGGTTGTGGTTTTTTTTCGTGTTTTTTTTTTTTTTAAAACAACATTGTCACGGACAAAATAAAACAACCGAATTCGTGGTCAGTCCCCAGCTAGCTCAACTGGGCATAAGCTCAAACTCAAATATTCTGAGCGCCAGGTAGACGGCCCTCATATGTCGGGCCGACGCCTTCAAGCATCGCCTCAGCCAATTTGGGCACAGCGAGGAGGCTAATCCTAATCCTCCACGGAGACGGTCTGTCCAGCCAGACAGACTAAGTAGCTGACCGACGCCTCGATGTCTGGTCAGACGAGTCTCGACGCCTGGATCAGACTGATCTGGCCAATTTGTAGAACCAGTGTCCACAGTCAAAGCCAGACACCGCCAGCTAAAGTAGGAAGGGGAAGGTAGTGTGTGGTGGGGGTAAAATCAAGCTAATTAATTAAATGACCCATGACCACCACAGAGAGTAAGGCGGGTAGGCGTGACTGTCATGATTTGAATATCCAATGGAATTAGAGGGAGGCAACCTCAGAAGGAAGGCGCGAAGATACTGACCAATGGTACTCGCCCTTTGACACATGGGAGGATAATAAGAAAGCGATGCGAGAGGAGAAGGAGAGGAGGAACGAACAGAGAGACAGAGAGAGGAAGAGGTTCTGGGTGTAAGCTCTGCAGGAGGGAAGAGCGAGAGATGAGAGGAGGAGAGAAGAGAACCAAGTTGAGGCATTAGCACGAGATATAGTCTGCAGAGGGAGGACTAAGAAGAGATGTTGAGTGAGAGAGAGAGTTGCTAACTGATGAAGAGAAAAGAAAGAAAAAGGAAAAGAAAAGAAAAGCAACCATGTCCATTTGATAGAGCAGACTAGAAGAGAGAGACAGCGTTCGTAGGGTCCTTTGAAGTCCTTATAAATGGGATTTTTGTCAAAAGGCCTTTTAAGTCCTTTGATTCAGCAAGTTGGTCCTTTAAACTCACGAGGAGGTCCTTTTAATTTTTGAAAGGTACTGTTAAGTCCTGTTTTTTCAAGAGAAGGAGGCTTGAAAACGAAACCGATACATCTTACACAACCCAAACCGTACTTTTGCAAGTTGCAAAGAGTTGACAGATGCCGACACGATCGTCTGAAACGCGGTAGGCAGGCCTATAACACTAGGCCTATCAGTGGGCTTTCTGTTTAGTAAGCTTAGCTAGCAGACGACGCGAAGCTGCGGGCAGCTTTTTTGACGTCACGGGTTCCACAGTGCAGACGCGGTGCTAATGTTCGCGGCATATAGCTGACTTAACAGGCTGACTGTTTTTTAATAGATGCAGTTCATGGCCTTTCAGCTGACAATTTAAAGGACAGCGTTCTTAGGGTCCTTTGAAGTCCTTATAAATGGGATTTTTGTCAAAAGGCCTTTTAAGTCCTTTGATTCAGCAAGTTGGTCCTTTAAACTCACGAGGAGGTCCTTTTAATTTTTGAAAGGTACTGTTAAGTCCTGTTTTTTCAAGAGAAGGAGGCTTGAAAACGGAACCGATACATCTTCCACAACCCAAACCGTACTTTTGCAAGTTGCAAAGAGTTGACAGATGCCGACGCGATCATCTGAAAGGCGGTAGGCAGGCCTATAACGCTTTCTGTTTAGTAAGCTTAGCTAGCAGACGACGCGAAGCTGCGGGCAGTGGCTTGTGTCTTCTGCTGGTGCGTTGCTGCAATCCAGCTTTTTTGACGTCACGGGTTCCACAGTGCAGACGCGGTGCTAATGTTCGCGGCATATAGCTGACTTAACATTTTCGCTCATGCTATCTATGTTAAAATGTACCTTTATAGAAATTCATTAAAAGAGTGGGCAGTAATGATGAAAATATTATTACCCAAATAAATATAGGTACATAACATGACGGATTGCGAACATGCGAACATAACAAACAGCTTGGGGAACAGCTATATGCTGAGTTCTTGAGTAACATTTACAGGATAGATTCCTTTTCCCGCCTTGTCTACCCCCCCCCCCCCCCCCTCCCGCCATGTTGGCAAAGGTCCTTTTAAACTGATTTGAGGTCATTTTAAAGTCCTTTAAAGGTCCTTTTTTGGCCTCATGCCATCACCTGGGAACCCTGAGTCTGAGAGAGAGTGCAATGCGTTAATGCAGGAAGAAAGAAAGGAGAACAGATCGATGTCTAATAGTCACTGTTCCATCTGAACGGGGTTCGACCTCATACTGGCAGTGCCACTTCATCAGCAGTCCAACCTGACCAACGCCAGCGGTCCAACCTGACCAGTGCCGGCGGTCCAACCTGACCAGTGCCAGCAGTTGTGTTGTGCTTGTGAAAGTGACAGTGAAAAGAACAAAGAAAAAAAAAGAAAGAAAAGACAGTGATTCTAATTAGCTAAGATACCTGGCCGGTAAAGTAGAATCTTTTTATACCGGGTTAGTTAATGTGATTAGATAAATGGTTTGTGTAAGTTCAAGGAAAGAGAGAATTTTTATTTGTTTGATTCCAAAATGCATTGTGTTTCTATGATCATGTGTAGTTTTATAGACTTACTAGTGGTTTGATGTGAGAATGAGAAATATGAATGAGATGTAAGCAAGCTGTGAGTGTGTTTGGGCGTGCGTAGTCCTTCCTCCACTGACATTACCCGGGGTTGACATTTATTGCGAGCCTGCCAGGTTATTCTGGCCTTTTTAAATTAAATTTGGTTCAACTTCTCAGAGAGGAAGCGGGTTTGGGGTTTTTCAAGTGTTTTTAATCCAAAGGGAAGGTAGTGTCTTACTGTATGTTCCAAGATTGTTAATACTGGTTGGCATTGCTTCCAAGATAGTTAACACAGTTTGGGCATTTCGGGCCCGGTACTTATTTCGCTCAGATTGCCTTTTATTCCTTCATAGTTGGGTCAGGCGCGGGGTCTTATAAAAACTAATTAGTTGTCCCGGGGTTTAATTTAAATCATTCTAGGATTGTGCTTTTAGTCACTCGTGTGGGTAACCAACTTTCGGCGGGCTTTTAGTAAAATTTGTTAAAAAAAAAAGGATATAATGGCGGAAGAAAGACACCCCTATTGAACAACTTGTGAGCGTCGCTGTGATTTAGGTACCGGGAGAAGATTGCGAGCATTCGTTGAAACCCAACAAAAGATGGAAGGATGACCCGGCGGAAAAGACGCCGTGTTGCAGTAGAAATTAGTTAGCAGAGCGGGAAAAGGGAAATAAAGCTAGCGAAACGCGGGAAAAAACAAAGATAAGGGAACGCAGGAAACAGAAGCTAAAAGAAGCCAGGAAACAGAAAGTTTGAGGTTTCAATTAGAGGGGAAAGAGGATTGAAATACAAGGGAGACCCCGGGAGGATGGTATTTCATTTCCAGTAACCCTGTGACAGTTATGCCCCCGACAAGTTGCCAAAATTCTTGAAGGAACAGATCGATTGAGCATACATCAGTCGTTTCGAAACGTTTGCTACAGTCAGGGTTGGCCCTTAGAAGAGTGGGCAGTCATTTTATCGCGCTATTCGGGTAAGGATTGCAGATTTTCCGCGTTACCAGCACCAAAATCTGATTTTGGTGCTGTGAAGGAATCGTGATGAAGGGATTTGACCTACGGAGGAGGGGATTCAGAAGAATTTCGATCAGCTAGATTAAAAGCAGGTTGGAACGTACCTCAGGTATTGCAGTTTAGATCACTATTTTGAGAAATGGTGTGGGAGTTGGTGTACGAAGAAGGATTCGCTGATTAAAGGGCGGGTTATAAAGGGGGAAACAGTTTGTCGGGTTGGGGCCTGTTAACCATACATTGAAAGAGGGGACAGCCAGAGACGCAGGAGAGTTGCTGAAGTTAGAGAGGTGTATAGAGAGGCACGTTTGGGCATAAGGGCAGGAGAAACAGGTGCAGGACAGGTGAGAAGAGTGCAGGTGCTAGGGGAGTTTCTGCACAGTCGGCAACCCAGTTGGGGCAAAAAGGGGAAAAGGGAACAATGGTGTTTCATTTGTCACAAGAAGGGACATGGGGCAGGGATTGTCCCCTGGGGTTCCGGGAAAGCAGCAGCTGCAGAAGTCGAAAAGGGGTCGCAGGGGGAAACGACCTGCAGTGGAACCAAAAGGGAATTCAGTCTGAGGGGGTGAGTGCGGCTTTGGGGCTAGCATGGACAGCAGCAGTGTCAGGTGGAGGGCATAGGCTGAGGTTCATACCGGTGGAAGAAGGGTGGATTGGCCAGCAGGGGGTGAAAGTGTTACGAGCACTGGTGTTCAGTGGTTTACGAACAACGCTGGTCAGAAAGGGGATTTGACAGGGCAAATTTCGACCGTACTCTAATCGAGGGCCTGTGAGGAGTTTCCAGTTGCTAAGATAAAAATACGACCCCTTACTTCTCAGCGATTTGTCTGGCTGGTGATGGAAAAAAACCCCTTCATGATTTGATCATCGGGAATATTCCGGTGCAAGGGATCAGGGACCCTGAGTTGTTGACTTTCAGGGCAGCGGGTCAACACGGGCAAGAAGGGGGGGAAAGGTTGATAAACCGTTAGCGTTCCAGAAAGGAATCGGAAATAGATGTGTCCCCTGATGAGTTTAGGGAGCGCAGGAACAAGACCTTCGCTCGTGAAGCTTGGGTTTAGCAAGAGTGGAGGAAACAGGGGGTTGAGGAGGTGAAACAGAATTTCTTGGAAAGGCGGTTTGTTGTACCGGTGTTTACCAAGGAAGAAGGAAGGTAAACTCAGAGGCCAGCATTTTAAACGTCACTGTCATGTCAGTGGGTCAGAGTCGCTCATGGCGGGTCTTCGGCACAGCAAACAGCTGCCCAAATCTTTGATATTTTTCATTGGCCCCAGGAGCAATGGCAGAAAAAAGCGTTCTGCATGTCATGTGACCGTGTGTCAAGGTCTGCCACAGAGGGTGAAGGGGAAGGCGCCTCTTAACATCCCCCTTTAATTGACACACCGTTCAGGGAGTGGTTTTTGATTGATTGGCCCAATCGCGCCCGGGTTCCAAAGGTGGGCAATGTTGTGTTGCCCGCTCGTGGACTACGCGCCGTTACCAGAGCATTGCTTTGGAAAGGCGTAGTCCAACAGGTCGCTGAGGGCTGGTTGACTTTTCTCCCCGTGGGTGCCGTCACAATTCTCCAGTGACAAGGGGTCACAGTTCCCCTCGGGCGTGTTTGGGGGAGGTAAAGGCGTAGGGATCACAAGCTTCTCACTACCTTACCATCCACATGCAATGGCTTGGTGGAAGTTTAAAATGGTGTCTGAAGGCATCTTAAAAAAGGGCTCTGTGAGGAAAGGCCACAGATTGCGGACCGCTACTTTTCCAGCGGCACTGTTCGCTACGGGAAGCCCCTCAGGAGAGCACGGCTTTTCGCCATTTGACTGTGTAGGGGGACAGTCGGGGCCCAGGTGTATTCTCAAGAGCTGTGGTCCGGGAACAGGAGTCAAAGAGGTCAAAAACCACTTACAGTTGTGGTGATTTAAACGCAATAGGCTAGAGGAGACTTGTAAGGTCGAAAGGAGAGTTTGAGGAGGATTAGGTGTCGTTCAGAAGAAGCAATATGACGGGAAGGTGAGGAAGCAATTCCTAAAGGTGGGAGATCAAGTCCTGTTGCTGTTTCCCACGGATCACAAACAAGCTGCTGATGCATTGGAAAGGACCATTCACCATCATTGAAAGGTAGATCAGGACTACCGAATTGATGTGAATGGGAAATCAAAACTTTTCCATGCGAATTTGCTCCGCAAATATATTCAGCGTGAGACTCAGCACATAGGCGCTGCAGCAATCATTGATGGAGGTGAAGGAGACCCAGCAGAAGAAGGGGGAGTTTTTGTTGCCTGAGTTTCCAGGAGAGGAGTCATTTCAGGGTTTTGTCACTGTATGAAGGGCTAGACGGTAGGAGAAAAGGAGGAAGTTAGGGGGCTCCTAAAGCAGTATAGTGCGTCCCTGACTGATAAACCAGGCAGGACAACTCTAGAGACATGTCGGTGGAGTTAACATCGCAAAAACCGTACATGTTGAAACCCTACCCCATCCCGTATGCCACCAAACGAAGTGATCGAGGAGGAGGTGGAAAAGATTTTTGGACCTTGGGGTGATTGAACGTCCAAATCATCGTATAGTGCACCCGTCGTCTTAGTGAGGAAAAAGTCAGGTGGCATCGATTCTGTGTTGACTATAGACTCTGAAACAGTGTCACCAAGGTCGATGCAGAAGTCATTCCGAACGTGGGGGACCTCTTCGCTCAGGTCGCCCCAAGCAAGAGCAAATATTTCGCCAGAATAGATCTGAGCAAGGGGTTTTTGGGGGATAGCCGTGAGTGAGGAATCAAAGGAAAATCACAGCATTCTCCACTCCCATGGGGTTATACCCGTGGCGAGTACTTCCTTTTGGCATGGGTCAATGCACCTGCAGTTTTCTCTCGGATGATGAGGAAGTTTTGACGGGTTTGGAAGGTGTAGTGAATTTCATGGATGACATTCTGATGCATCTGAGACATGGGAGGAGCATATGAAGCAGCTAGGAGCAGTTTTGGAGAGGCTGAGACAAGCCCAATCTCACAGCCAGACCCAAAAAAGTGCCAGATTGGGTTTTTCCCAAACCTGGAGTTCTTTGGTTTTGTTGTCGGAGGCGACACAAAGCAGCCAAAAAAGGGAAAGGTGGAGAAGATGATGATTCAGAGAGACCAAAGACCAAAACAGAAGTCAGGAGTCTGCTAGTTATTGGTTTCTACAGGGAGTTTGTACCAAATTTCGCAGCAATCACGAGTCCTCTCAGTGATTTGGTCAAGGGAGGGAAACCGGCAGTGGTCGAAGTGGTCAGACGCTGCAGAGCAAGCACTGCAGACAGTGCTAGAACGGCTAGGCTCCCGTCCCATCTTGAAGCTACCCGATAGTCTAAACCATTTTTGTTGCTACAGATGCATCAGGTGGTGGGGGTAGGTGCAGTATTGTTTGCAGGAGCATGAAGGGGGCGAGTTTCCTGTGAGATATGCCAGCAGGAAGCTGACGAAGTGTGAAGAAGGGTAAGCAACGGTAAAAAGAAGGAGTGGTTTTAGCTGTCGTGTGGGCCGTGGCAGAAATTCCACAAATACTTGTATGGGAAAGAGTTCGTGATAGAGACTGATCATCAACCACTCCAAATTCCTGCAGGAGGCGCAGCTGAAAAACAGCAGAGTGCCCGCGTTGGGCAATGGCATTGCAGCCCTACAGGTATCGAGTCCAGTACATCCCAGGTCGACAGAATGTCGGAGCTGACTATTTAAGTCGTGTAGTCTAGCAAGCTGCAACTCAGAGGAAGTCAGTCATATCCGGGGGGCTTTGTTGATAATATTGTGTTTATTACAGTTATGTTGAGTGGATATGGGTTCATTCCCAGTTGGTATGGTTTTATATTTTCTGGGTGAGACTTGTTCATGTGAATGTAGTTATGCTTGGAGCATACAGTCGCTTGTGTAGTGATGCATTATTTGCAATAAGTGAGGATGGAGATTCCCCAGTGAAAATGTCATGGATCGTGGGTCATATTATATTGTGCTCTTCAAAGTAGTTGTGAAGAGGGAGATGGCAAATCCGCAGGTAAGGGGAATTGCATAGTGCGCACAGAGGTTTTTATAAAATGAGTTGAAATAACGCAAGAGCGCACGTCAATGATAACTCATTGGGGTGATATTCACTAATGATATATTTTATTAATTTGCAAACCTTTGTTGTAAAGTATTTTTCAAACTTTGCACGTGTAGCTGTGTGTCAGCAAAAATTTGGTTGTTGTCTTTTTTGTACCCTTGTTTTGAGGGACAATGCGGAGCATGTCTTTTGCAAGGGGGAAATTGTCACGGACAAAAATAAAACAACCGAAAATTCGTGGTCAGTCCCCAGCTAGCTCAAACTGGGCATAAGCTCAAACTCAAATTTCTGAGCGCCAGGTAGACGGCCTCATATGTCGGGCCGACGCCTTTTAAGCATCGCCTCAGCCAAATTTGGGCACAGCGAGGAGGCTAATCCTAATCCTCCACGGAGACGGTCTGTCCAGCCAGACAGACTAGTAGCTGACCGACGCCTCGATGTCTGGTAAAACGAGTCTCGACGCCTGGATCAGACTGATCTGGCCAATTTGTAGAACCAGTGTCCACAGTCAAAGCCAGACACCGCCAGCTAAAGTAGGAAGGGGAAGGTAGTGTGTGGTGGGGGTAAAATCAAACTAATTAATTTAAATGACCCCTTGACCACCACAGAGAGTAAGGCGGGTAGGCGTGACTGTCATGATTTGAATATCCAATGGAATTAGAGGGAGGCAAAACCCCAGAAGGAAGGAGCGAAGATACTGACCAATGGTACTCGCCCTTTGACAATGGGGGAGGATAATAAGAAAGCGAAGCGAGAGGAGAAGGAGAGGAGGAACGACAGGAGAGGAAGAGGTTTGGGTGTAAGTCTGCAGGAGGGAAAAGCAGAGAGATGAGAGGAGGAGAGAAGAGAACCAAGTTGAGGCATTAGCACGAGATATAGTCTGCAGAGGGAGGACTAAGAAGAGATGTTGAGTGAGAGAGGAGTTTTCTAACTGATGAAGAGAAAAAGAAAGAAAAAGGAAAAAAAAAGAAAAGCAACCATGTCCATTTGATAGGCAGTAGAAGAGAGAGAGAGAGAGAGTGCAATTGCATTAATGCAGGAAGAAAGAAAGGAGAACAGATCGATGTTTTAAAAGTCACTGTTCCATCTGAACCGGGTTCGACCTCATACTGGCAGTGCCACTCAAACAGCAGTCCAACCTGGGCCAACGCCAGCGGTCCCAAACCTGACAGTGCCGGCGGTCCAACCCGACCAGTGCCAGCAGTTGTGTTGTGCTTGTGAAAGGACCCGTGAAAAGAACAAAAAAAAAAAAAGAAAGAAAAGACAGTGTTCGTAATTATTCTAAGATCACCTGGGCCCGGTTAAAGTAGAAATCTGTTTATACCCGGGTTTTGTTAATGTGATTTAGATAATGGTTTTGTGAAGTTCAAGGAAAAGAGAATGTTTTATTTGTTTGATTCCATATGCTTGATGTTTCTTTCTATGAACATGTGTAGAAAGTTATAGACTTTACTAGTGGTTTGATGTGACGAATGCATGATATATGAAAGAGATTGTAAGCAAGCTGTGAGTGTGTTTGGGCTGTGCGCTAGTCCTTCCTCCACTGACATACCCCGAGGTTGACAAACATGAATGCTTTTGAGGCTGGTATACACCGTCAGTTAGATAAGCGGGGATAGGTTATGTATTACGATGCTTGAGTGCCTTGTATCTTTGTTAAAGACGGTGTTTAAGTCTCCTTACTGGCCGTTGTTTATATTGTAGTTGAACTCGTGTGGTTTTTCTCTTTTTCTTACAACCATTTTTTTTTTTTTTTGGGGGGGGGGGGGGGGGGCTTGAGGTAGGAATTGATACTATAATAGATGTTAAAGAATGCACAATTTTTTTTAACTTCCTATTTAAAGTTGAACACACCACACACGCACACACGCACACGCACACACACCACACACACACACCACACACACACACACACTGACTGACTGACTGACTGAAACCATTTACTGTCAGATTAACATAGTGTTGTACTGACAACACACACACACACACACACACACACACACACACACACACACACACACCACACACACTCACCACACACACACACACACACACACACTCACCACACACACACACACACAACACACACACACACACACACACACACACACACGCACACACACTCGAGCGAAACTTGACCGACCAAAAGTTTTGCGTCACTTGTGACAGTCATTGGGGCGCGGGTTACACCTGAATTTTGAATTCGTCTGGCTGTTAAGAGCCTCCAGGGAGGAACAAAACTTGAGGGCCGCATTCATCATCTCTTGCTTCAGACTTAAAACCTTATAAGGCGTGCAGAAACATACAAGGATAAGTGTGTGGTTGTGTGTGTGTGTGTGGTTGTGTGTGTGTGGTTGTGTGTGCGTGTGCGTGGGCGCGCTTGTGTGTGTGTGTGTGTGTGTGTGTGTGTGTGTGTGTGTGTGTGTGTGTTTGAATTGCAGGGGGTATTTTGTTTTGTGTTGTTTATTCGTTTCTTAACCTCTTGTCTCAAAGTTTCTGTCGTGTTGCAAAAATCGGCCGTAGTTCGAGAGAGAGAGAGAGGGGGGGGGGGGGGGGGGGAGAGATATGGAGTAGGAGTTATATTTTAAAAACGTTAGAAGCTGAAGAAAGATGTGAATAAAAGATCGAGGGGAAAAAGCTACAATAAAACAAATCTGATGGAGAGAGAAATGTGTTAAAAGCAGAGAGAAAAAGGAAGACGGAGATGAGGGATGAAAAAAAAAAAAAAATAAAACCCAAGTTGATAGGAAAAGGGACTGACAATGCGATTTGCGGTTATGATGAGAAAGGAAAAAATGGATCTGAGAGGAAAAAAAAAAGAAGGTGGAAGGTGTGTGTGTGTGTGTGTGGGAGGGGGGGGGGGGGGGGGGCAGATGTTGGGAATACTAGGAAGTTAGAAAGAGAAGAAAACAGGATAATAATAGTTGTTTTTTTTTTCAGTGTAATCTAATTCGCTTACTAAATTGGTACGTTTATTATCACATTGTTACTGGAAAAAAAGAAAGATTAAGTAAGTGCGATGTAAGTAAAACATCCATGAACATCAATACATCACATTTTACGAAATTACGTCTTATCTGATCACATTCCACATGACTTTTTTAACCACCTTTCATCACATCACATTTCACATAATTCGCTTTCACTTGATATCCTGTCACTTAATCACCTGTCACTGATCACCTTTCACCTAATGACAGTTCACCTACCACAGTTCGCTGTATCACATTTCACCTGATCACCTTTCGACTGACCACACTGTTTCTGAGCACAGATCACCGGCCACAGGTCATAGTTATCATACATCTTTCTGAGCACACACCCGGCATGTTTAGCCCGACCCCGGGAAAATCAGATCAAATTCGAGATCGAGAGAGAGAGAGAGAGAGAGAGAGAGAGAGAGAGAGAGATGGACACTGACAATGACACTGACAATGACAATGACACTGACAATGGACATGTTTGTAGTGTCCGTTTCAGCTCTTGAGCCCACCAGACAAGGGAGAAAACAATCGTATTCACGGATCGGAAAGCAAAAATTTCACATGAACACACACTCACTAGGACACCGTCTCCACACCGTCCCCTCTCTCCCATCCCGTCCCCTTCTCTCTCTCCCCCCCCCCTCCCCCCCCCCCCCCCCCCCCCCCCCCCCCACCTTGCCCCTCCCTTCCCCCTCTCCCTGTTTCGCCCTCCACCCACCTCCACCACCCCACCTCCACCCCCACCCTCCACCCCCCACACACTTTTGGATCGTCCCAAAATTACCTGGTGCGTTGCTCGATGATCTCTTTCACACACACACATGGCTTCAGCTTTATATTTCGCTTGCACCTTTACAACTCCTTCGTTACAATTAGATGACAACATGGCAATACTTGAGTTATTTGGGCGGAATGAAACAGAATTTCACACACTGCAGCGTTTACGTTTGTCAAGATGAGCAGCGCAATGATACAGAAAGTGTTCTTCAGTTTCACATTTGCTTCCACAAAATGGTCAGATCATGTCATCGGAACTTTCGTGGCTTAGAAACCATTGCTTACAATTTTTTTTTTCAAACACAACCCCTCAATCTGAATCCGATGAAAGTGTCACTGTGCCATTTT
>JAFLJL010005526.1:0-13171 GCA_018398815.1 Conus ventricosus
TTTTCCCATGGCCCTCCCCCTCACGGGCCCAAAATATTACAGCTTGAGGACCGCAGAGGAAACGCAGGCCCACGCTTATGGCCTGCGAGCGGCAATAAAAATTTGTGCTATCTGTCGCGTTGCTTGTTAGCCCCCGTTTCAAAGTACCAAAGTATTTCATATCGATGAAAACCTCAGAACCCAAGGAATAAAACGCAATAAGTGTATTTGACAATTTTGTGGCTGTGAAAATTTAACTGGCGATTAAAGCCCGAGAATGAACCCAAACTTTTAACGAGCTTACGTCATATTTCCCCTTTTTCGATGAAAAGTATAAAACAGCATGAAATATTGTGTAATGAATAAAAAGCTTGAATTTCGCTCTTTCTATACATATAAATCTTCATTACCCAAGATGCCGTCAAGGGAGAACTTTGCGTTTAAGTTTGGTAGAAAACACAACTTGCCTTTCACTACATGGCCGTCGCCACGTGCTTCGAACCGATCTTCGATAAAAATGTTATTCCGTTGAAATGGTCCATCGGATGATAATTTTTATATAATTTCTGTTGCTTCTATCATAGAAATGGAGTTATTAAAAGATTTCAATTAGGAAGTCCGATTTCGTGAAACGCCCAATTTAGATCAAAACCCCGACAGTAAACAAAGAGGGACTCGCTAAAGGGACGGGCGCTGTCAGTCATTTCGTATAGTCGAAGCTTGTACAGAAAAGATCATAGGCATGCGATATACGAAATGAAGCTTATGGACTTTACTTTCAATGTGCATTCCCATGGATTCTTTGGTTCTCTCATACTTTTTATGAAATCAAGAATTATTCACGGTTTGTTCGTCGTACAATTCAAATGGCGCCAAGATTAATTTGGTCGAAATACCAGTTTTAGGGAAATATGGGCTTCTCAGTCCAGCACAATTGTAATGAATGGAAAACATTAAATTTTTTTGACTTTAGAACGTATACAAAAACTATGTAGGTTCTGAGGTATTCATGATTTAAAGAATTTACACAATAAAAAGAGATCAATTGATCAAGGGAGGTAAGGGGAAAATAACTCGTGAAAAAAATATCTGTCTACGATGGGTGACCAAGAAATAAAACATTTAGCACCGGCTACATTTGTTATCCCTTGCCTTTTTTATGGTCTAAAATGTCCCTTTCCTGCGTGTTTTAATTAACTTTTGCCTAAAATATATCAGCCGACCCTGGTACAGTATTGGCAAATCAAAACCGGCTTTTGATGGCAAGCCAGACGCAGCCCTCAACCCACCAAATACTGGTAAAATTCTTCATGTTTTTTCGAGAATTATGCCTGAACTGGCCCATTTTGGACACTGATGACAGGATTTTCCCTCAGTTTTCTTGGAAGTTGCAGGCAGTGCTGATACTTAGAGGAATCAGCAGTTGCAATGGCTAAGAACTGGCCCAAAGCAGGCATCCATTACTTGGATTTCCCCAAAGAAATGAACCCATGGCTCGTCAAGCAACGGGAGGGAACAATAAGAAGTGGGGGGAAACAAAATGAGGTAACAATTTGCACTTTTTTAATGCGATTCATTAGTCTAATTGTGTTCAACATCAGATGATACATAATGCTATCTCTTTAAACTTAATGCAATTGTATCAATTATGTTTAAGCAGATACTAGGAAACATGGGATCAAAACAACAATGTCGAAGCCACCAAATTTTCTACCGGTTTTTATTTTTTTTTTTTTTAGAAGACTTTTAAAAATCACGGCATAGGAAAAAGAACGGCTTTTCCTTTTCATATCAGTGGGCCTATTTTTAGTGAAACGTCATTTTCTTTTTCGTAAAACACTTTGCTAGCCTTTGCGCATGGGGCGATTTAGAAACGGGAAACTGGTTTTGGTCTTTGCAGGCTTTAAACAGGGGGAATGAATTTTGGAAAAAAGAAAGGATGGCCCCATTTGTTTTTAACAGTTTTGACCTTGCTCGCTCCCAAGTGAAAAAGCTCGGTAGGATGTTCTAAATGTTATTATGCGACCTTAAGGTCCGGGGATGCCTTTATGATCTAAATATTTTAACGATTATTATGAAATATGAATTAAATAAGCATTTTAAAGCTACCCTTCCAAACGGCCCCGGGCTCCCCAAAAGACTTGTTTGGGGCATTTTAAACCCTTCTTAGTGCCAAGAAATTTTCCCAATGATTTATAATTGATCTGTCGAAGACGTACTAAGTGCCGGGAAGAGTTTTCGTTCTTTTTGGGGGGCTGAACCAATCCACGAACCGTTTGAACAACTTACGCACGCTCCGCGTTGGTTGCAAAAGGGAAAATACATAAAAAAGAAGGAACTTCAAGGAAAAGATGCAAAAATTGTTGCGTAAAAGGGTCACAAAAAAAAATCGGGAAAAAGATGGGGCTTTTAATTTCAGCATACCGCCGAAAACACGAAGGGGAAGATAAACGAAGACCTAACAACGAGGAGGGGAGAGAATGGGTGGCACACCTTCGATAAAGGGCCGTTACATTTGGGTCTGACATTTCCAACAGATCTGTTTGCTCCGACCATTTTTGAAATGGACTTTTTTTGTGGGTCTGTATGTCTGTTTTGCCTGATGTCTGTTTTTTTCCGTGCACACAAAATCTGCGAGCAGTCTATTTTCGTTTTAGATCCTTTTTTCCCTCTGTTCGCCGTCCCCTTTTGGGAAACCCGGAGCCTCGTCTGCGTGAGCAAAAGGGGCACTGAGGGAAAATTTTTTTATGTAGGACTTTTAAAAAAGTTTTGCCACTTGATTTTAATCTTAGATCATACACGGGGCAGAAAATCCTGAAAAAAAAAAAAGAATTTTCAAAATAAGAAACGAACTTTCAAAGGATATAAAAAATTTTTTCATTGACAGACAAAGATGACATGTCTTCGCCCTTTCTTTAAATAAATTCTACTTGACTCCACCTTATCCTAGTTTGTTTTTGTTTGTGCGGTGCACCCACGTGTGTCTGCACACACACACACACACACACACACACACACACACACACACACACACACACGTGTGGGGGTTTTGTGGTGTGTGTGTGTGGTTGTGATATTTAAAAATACTGGTATAATTTTAAATATATTAAGATTTTTTCTTTCATTTTGCATCTTTTTTCAGTTTTTTTTTGTTTTTTGATTGTATGTTTTTTTGTTTTCTAAAATTTTTAAAGGGCCCCTATTCAGGTGAAATCCATCCATCATTTTGAAACTTTTTGAAGAGGGGAACTATTTTTGTGATAAATTTTTTTTTTGTTAGATCTGTTTTGTAATTATTGCAGGGGAAGGTACATTATGGATTCACCAACCCCACGGAAACCAACTCTGAAGCGGGGTATGAGGCCTCAAGAACAAAAGGGAAAATAGGTAGAAGGCATCAAAACAGAAACATAAAAGCATTAAAACAACAACAACAAGGATGAATTACTGGGGGAAACAGATCACTTTTTGGGAAAAGAAAAATTTTTTGTACGGTGACACTGAAACCTGTAAATGAACTGACTTTCTCACCACCACCTGACAGTGATGATTTGGGACGTTTTGTCAGACCGAGTCCAAATGAGCACCTAACATAAAAAGGGGAACAGTTAATGAGAGGTAAACTAAAAATGACTCGGGAAAAACCTGCACTGAAAGACCCTGCCAGCAAAAAATGACCGCATCTCTGCCATCAAGACGACACAGTCAAGCTTCACAGAAAAACTGACTTTTCAGCATGTCAGCCTTTTGGTTTTCTGGCTTCCATATCCCCAGAATACAAACGAGCTCCCTCACTTCCCAAAGCTTGATTTTATTTTTATCCAGAACTGAATACCCTTTAAACACCGGGCCTACATCTTCGTGTGTCAAGACCCTGCCTCCAAAGTATTTCATAAAACAATACATTTTCTGTACAAGCCAATGCACGGTGTTCTGGCCAACAAACATATATTCACACAAGTTTCCTTTTCATTTAAGGGGTTCCAGGGCGACATTGTGCAATAATTGACTGTTTTGAAATAATTTCATTGAACCCTTCCATTTCGGACACAATGCACTGACATGGTAAAATTATAAACAAACAACACAACAAATACTCTTTTCAGTACCCCTCAGGACACATTTTTTTTTATATCCAAGGGATGGGTGGCGGGGCAATGAAAAAAAAGTTTGTAAAGGAGTGATACTTAATAACCCCCCCAAATGAAATTTTTTTGGGGGGGCAACAGAGGTTTTGATTTTGCTGAGCTGGTAGAAATGAAAGGGGGCAAGTGAAAATTCCTCTTTCAAAAAAGGGGTAAACTTCAACTCATGCAATAGAAATTGAATCAAAAAAAATTTTTAGCGCGCTTACGAATTCATGTTGAACGTGTGATTGGGATGGAAGCAGCAAATACCAAAATTTCTTAGCAGCACCATTCCATAAACTACTGTTTACTCACGGGGGGAAAAAGTAACAAACCCAGATAAAATTGTACTGGTCATGTCCGGTTAAAATGGTCCTATTGTTACATAAAAAGAAGTTACCCAAAATTTTCATCGTTGTAAAGTTATTTTTAGGGGGAAACATGCTTTTAGATTACGAGCGACAAAAAAAATAACTAAAACACCACACACACACACACACACACACACACACAACACAACACACACAACACACCACACAAAACAAAACCCAAAAACACACACACACACACAACCAAGCTTTCACGAACTTGTTCCTATTTCCCGTCTTTTAAAAACCAAGAAAAATCCTTTTCCAATCAGCGACACATGAAATCATGCACAAACAACTCTTATAGGAAGCTATATACATGAAAAAAAATTTCCACCAGAAAAACATTTTTAGAAAAAAAGCGTGCACACAACACACACACACACACACACACCACACACCACACACCACACACACACACAAAAGCTTACACCATTTTTCCCACTCTGTCATGAAAAACCAAAAAGCGTTCTTCAACAAATGGCTGACATATGAAATCATGCACAATAAACCCTTTAGTGTACAGGAAAATCACATGACCATTTTTTCCAGTTTGAAAACATTATAAAAGAAGCACTCCCCCCCCCACCCACAACACACACAGACACAGAGCTTACCCATTTCATCAAAAAACTCAGCACTGAAGACCACAAAAGCTGTTTTCTTGTAACAGCTGGCTGACATTAAAACATGCACAAAAGTTTCACAATATCTCAGTCCGAAGACCACAAAAAAGCTGTTGCTTTTAAAACTGGCGACATTAAACATGCATAATAAGTTTCATTAAATATCTCAGTCACTGAATACCACAAGAAGCTGTTGCTTTTTTAAAACTGCGACATTAAATCATGCACAATAATTTTATCAAATACTCAGTCACTGAATGACCACAAAACGTTTTTGTCAGCTGGGTGACATTTAAAACATGCATAAAAAGTTTCATTTAAAAATTTTCAGCATGAATGACCACAAAAGCGTTCTTGTAACAGCTGGGGACATAAATCATCACAAAAACTGTTGAAGTAAGAGGACAAGCATAGAACATTTTTTTTAATTACAAGCAGTTTACAAGTATTGCTTTTTTCAACAACACACACCACAAACACACACACACACACACACACAAAAACCACACACAAAGAGAATTATGTAAAACACAGTATCACACACACACACACATGAGCATGTGTACACTGTTAAAATATGTAATATGCAAAAAATTTGACTTTAAATCTTTTTCTTTAAAACCTGAGGGGGCAATCAGGGCCAATACCATGCACCCTTGGCTTTGATTTTAACCCAACACAGCAAAATGAAACCCTTCCAACGGGCAGTCTTTTCCAAGCAACCATCCGCCCCTATTCTCCCTCCCTACAAAAACAAAACAGTTCATCTTTTCTGGTTTTGTTTTCTTCTTCCCCGGTCGCTTTTTCAGGGAAGTTGCTTTTCGAGCTGAAGGAGGGGAATCAATCCAGTTTTTTTACAAGTTTTGGGAAATTGCAAGCCTAACAGCTTGTGTGCCTTTCAAAAACACTCATCCCCATACCTGACAGGAAAACGAACAAAAAGGGAATTCTACATTTGTCCAACAACAAAAACACAGTAGTCGATTTTTTCAAGAAAAGCGACCTTGAACCTGTGTGAAATAGGGGTGATTTTTCCTTTAGTGTCAGTTGTCCATCTCTCTCCTGAAGGCAAAAACAATTCCCCAAACGGCTTGCCTGACTTTTCTCTGTGGGGAAGGACACTTTTTTTCCAGACACCAACCATGGCAGTCACAAGAAAAAACGCACCAGGGAATTTCCCGGGGGGGGGGTTTGGGGGGGGTGAGTAGCCCTGGGGGGGGGGGGGGGGGGGTTTTTTTAAAAGAGGGGGGGGTTTGCGCTTCCCCTTTTCATTTAAAACCCCAGGATTTGCCCAAATGAAAAAGTATTCCCCCCAGGATAACAAATCCTCCTAACAAAATTGTTTATGGTTTGTCACTTGGGGTGTGGCACGCAGATACAGATTGGACGTAATTTCCCCACACGCAAGAGAACCCAAAAGGGGCTTTTAGACTGCTGTCGGTTTCTCTTCATTTTAGTTGTCTGCTCCCTTTTAAATATTTAATTTCAAGAACCTCAAAATTTCCTCAGCTCTTTTGCGCTTTTCCAACAATCATCTCGATGAAACCGAAGAAAAAAAAGGAATCGTCCATCATTTTACTTTTTATTTTTACACAGGGGGGGGGTTGGTATGCCCTGAGAAAGTAGGACCTTAGCTTTTTTCATATCTTAAATGTTAAAAAGCTGATTAACTCAGCCCCCTGATGGGTTTTGCTACATCGGTAAGGGAGTGGTGACAAGGGAATGCTTCTATCTTCAATAAAGTTTCTAATCTAGTTTTCTTTTAATTTTGCTGAACAAAAAACAATTTCATGGGGTGCTTTTTGGGGGGACACCTTTCATGCCTTTTGGGGACTTTCCAGAGGCTTTGACGCCCGTGCATTTTGTTTTTCCCCTGTTGCAACGAAAACTCAAAAGCAAACCAGGGGACCCAAAGTGGGTGCACCCCTCACCTGGGTCCAGCCAGCTGTGCAGGGCAGACTTTGGGGGCCCCCCTGCTGAGGCAAAGAACCAAGGGTTCAGGGGCCCCCGTTTAGCCTCTAAATAGGGCCGGGAAAAGAAATACAATAGAATTTTTTTTTTAAATTTTAAGGGGAGGGGAGGGGGGGGGGGGGACAAAAACATCAGTGTGTGTGTGTGTGTGCGTGTGTGTGTGTGTGTGTGTGTGTGTGTGTGTGTGTGTGTGTGTGTTGTGTGTGTGTGTGTGTGAAACTGTTTTCACAGTCTGCAAGAACCAAACTTTGATTTCCCATGAAATGCTACTAATTGCCCAACAATACAAAAAAGGCATAGACACAGAGGAATGGGCATTAACATAGCACTGTAGCAAATTTCATTGATAACTGTGCATGTTGATTTTTAATTTTGGTCATGCAAGTACAATTTTTCATTTGTTCCATGAAAATGAAGAATGTAATAACAAGAAAAACGTTTTGCATAAAAATTAAAACTGAAATTGTTATTCGGCCATATGCAGTTTCTGCAAAATTTGGGAAGAATCAATTACTCAATTTATGACTTTTGGAGTGCAATGTATAAATTCCTTTGTGTGTGTGTGTGTGTGTGTGTGTGTGTGTGTGTGTGTGTGTGTGTGTGTGTGTGTGAACCTCGGGTGATGTCGATGGAGGAAGGACTAGCGCACAGCCCAAACACACTCACAGCTTGCTTACGATCTCATTCATATATCATGCATTCGTCACATCAAACCACTAGTAAAGTCTATAACTTTACTACACAGTTCATAGAACGAAACATCAATGCATATGGAATCAAACAAAATAAAACATTCTCTCTTTCCTGAACTTCACAAAATCATTTATCTAAAACATCATTAACTAACCCGGGTATAAATAGATTTCTACTTTACCTGGCCAGGTGATCTTAACTATTCACGAATCACTGTCTTTTCTTTTCTTTTCCTTTTCTTTTCACTGTCCACTTTCACAAGCACGACACAACCGTTGGCATTGGTCAGGTTAGACTGCTGGCACCGGTCAGGCTGGACTGCTGGCACTGGTCAGGTTGGACTGCCGATGGAAGTGGCGCTGGCCAAGTATGAGGTCGAACCCCGGTTAAGATAGAACAGTAACTATCAACATCGATCTGTTCTCCTTTCTTTCTTCCTGCATTAACGCATTGCACTCTCTCTCTCTCTCTCTCTTCTAGTCTGCTCTTATCAAATGGACATGGTTACTTTTCTTTCTTTTTTTTTTTTTCTTTCTTTTCCTCTTCATTAGTTAGCAACTCTCTCTCTCCACATCTCTCCTAAGTCCTTCCTCTGCAGACTATCTCGTGCTAATGCCTCCACTTGGTTCTCTCCTCTCCTCCCCTCATCTCTCTGCTCTTCTCTCCTCAGAGATTACACTCAGCCCTCTCTCTCTCTGTCTCTCTCCGTTCTCCCCTTCTCGTCCTCCCGTTCTCTCACTCTCACATCCTCTTATCCCGTTCCGATCTGTCAAAAAGGGCGAGTACCATTGGTCAGTATTTTTACCGCCTCGTACCCGAAGTTATCTCCCTCAAATTCCATTGGATGTTCAAATCATGCCAGTCATGCCTACACGCCTACTCTCTGTGGTGGTCAATTGGTCATTTAATTGATTAGCTTGATTTCACACCCCACCACACACTACCTTCCCCCTTTCCTACTTAACTGGCGCCGTGTGGCTTAACTCGTGGGCACTGGTCACTCTAAATTGGCTAGATGAGTCTGGGTAGGCGCCGAGGCGTCTGACCAAACCTACCGAGACCTGTCGGTCCAGCCACTCAGACTGTCTGCTGTCTCCTTGCTGTGCTTAATTGGCTGGATGAGACGCATGGAGCCGTCTTTGTGGCGCCAAGATGTCTGCGTTTGGACTTATGTCCAGTTGAAGTGGCCGGCGACGGACCACACTTTGGTTGTGTTTATTTTTGACCGTGACAATTTCCCCCTTGCAAAAGACTATGCACAGCATTGTCTCAAAACAACGGTACAAAAAAGACAACAACCGAATTTGCTGACACACAGCTACACGCGCAAAGTTTGAAAAATACTTTATAACCAACGGTTTATAAATTATAAAATATACCATTAGTGAATACCACTCCAATGAGTTATCATTGACGTGCGCTCTTGCGTTATTTCAACTCATTTTATAACAACCTCTGTGCGCACTTATGCAATTCCCCTACCTGCGGATTTGCCACATCTTCTCTTCACAATTCTTATGAAAAGCACAATTATAATATGATCACGATCCATGACACTTCACTGAGGAATCTCCATCCTCACTTATTGCAAATAATGCATCACTACACAAGCGACTGTATGCTCCAAGCATAACTACATTTACATGAACAAATCTCCACACAAAAATATGAACCATAGCCAACTGGGAATGAACCCATCTCCAATCACATAACTGTAATCAACACATATTATCAACAAAGCACCCCAGATATGACTGACTTCCTCTGAGTTGCAGCTTGCTAACTACACGACTTAAATAGTCAGCTCCGACATTCTGTCGACGCGGGAATGTACTGCACTCGGTACCTGTAGGGCTGCAATGCCATTGCCCAACGCAGCACTCTGCTGTTTTTCAACTGCGCCTCCTGCAGGAATTTGAGTGGTTGATGATCAGTCTCTATCACGAACTCTTTCCCATACAAGTATTTGGGAACTTCTGCACGGCCCACACAACGGCTAAACACTCCTTCTCCACCGTTGCGTACCCTTCTTCACACTTTGTCAACTTCCTCCTCGCATACCTCACAGGAAACTCGACCTCTTCATGCTCCTGCAACAATACTGCACCTATCCCACCGCCTGATGCATCTGTCCGCAACAAAAATGGTTTGGACATATCTGGTAGCTTCAAGATGGGACGGGAACCTAGTCTTTCTAGCACTGTCTGTAGTGCTTGCTCTGCAGCGTCTGACCATTCGACCACTGCCGGTTTCCCTGCCTTGACCAAATCACTGAGAGGACTCGTGATTGCTGCGAAATTTGGAACAAACTCCCTATAGAAACCATAAAACCTAGCAGACTCCTGACTTCTGTTTTGGTCTTTGGTCTCTCTGAATTCATCATCTTCTCCACCTTCCCTCTTTCCGGCTGCTTTGTGTCGCCTCCGACAACAAAACCTAGGAACTCCTACTGTCTAGCCCTTCATACAGTGACACATCCCTGTATGACTCTTCTGGAAACTTAGGCAACAAAATCTCCCCTTCTTCTGCTGGGTCTCTTTCACATCATCAATGATTGCTGCTGTGCCTATGTGCTGAGTCTCACGCTGAATATATTTGCGGAGAAAATTTGCATGGAAAAGTTTTGGTTTCCCATTTACATCAATCGGTAATCCCGACCGACCTTTTCAGGATGGTAATGGTCCTTTCCATGCATCAGGGGCTTGTTGTGACCCGTGGAAGCAGAAACCAGGACTTGATCTCCCACCTTGAGGGATTGCTTCCTCACCCCCCTGTCATATTGCTTCTTCTGAACGACCCTAGCCTCCTGCAAACTTTCCCTTGCAAACCTACATTCCATACCTGTGCCCACCTTTGGAACAGGGAGATTGGGCCAATCAGATCAACAGCCACTCTCCTGAACGGTGTGTCAATTAAAGGGGGATGTTTAAGAGGCGCCTTCCTCTTCAACCCCTCTCGTGGCTGACCTTTGACACACGTCACATGACATGCAGAACCGCTTTATGTCTGCCATTGCCCCTGGCCAATGAAAATCATCGAAATTCGTCAGCTGTTTTGCTGGTGCCAGAGAATGACCCGCCCCTGAGCGACTCGTGACCCACTGACATGACATGTCCGATAAAATGCTGGACCCCTCCAACTGAGTGGTCACCTTACCTTCTTCCCCTTGGTGAACACTCGGTACAACAGCCCGCCTTTCACAAGAAATTCTCTCACCTCCTCTAACCTCCTGTTTCTCTCCACCTCTTGCCAACTCCCAAGACTTCACGAGCGAAGGGTCTTTTCCTGCGCTGCCCTAAACTCATCAGGGGACACATTTTATGCCTGACTTCCTTGCTGAAAAGACTAACGGTTTTTTTCAACCTTTCCTCCTTCTTGCTCCGTGTTTGAACGCTGCCCTGTAGCAGTCCAAAAACTTAGGATCCCCTGGACCCTTGCACCTGGGAAAATTTCCAATGAACAAATCATGAAGGGGGTTTCTCCATCACCAGCGCAGACAACTCGCCTGAGAAGTAAGGGTACGTACTTCTATCTTAGCAACTGAAACTCCTCACCCTGCCATCGATAGAGTACAGGTCTGGATTTGCCCCGTCAAATCCCCTTTCTCGACCAGCATTGTTCGTACTACCCCGCATGAACAACCATGTCTCGTAACACTTTCACCCTCTGCTGGCCAATCCACCCTTCTTCCACTGGTAACGAACCACTCAAACCTAGTGCCCTCCATCCCCGACACTGACTGCGTCCAGTGCTAGCCATAGGCCGCACTCTAAACCCCCTTCAGACTGAATCCCTTTTGGTTCCACTGCAGGGCGTTTCCCTTGACGACCCTTATCCACCTCTTGCAAGGGGTGCTGCCTTCTGGAACCTCATGCGACAACCCTCGCCATATTCCCTTCTTGTGACAAATGAAACACCTAATGTCCCTTTGCCCTTCCTTCTGCCCCCCACTGGGTTTTGCAGACTCGGGAGGAAACTCTCCTAGTCTCCTTGCACTCTTCTCAAAACCCGTGCCTAGCACCCTTTTCCTGCACCTTAGTGCCAACGTGCCTCTCTATACACCTCGCGAACTTAAAACAACCCCCCTTGTGTTTCTCTGGCTGTCTCTCTTTCAAATGTAGGGTTTAACTCAGGGCCGCAACCTGACAAAATCTGTTCCCTTCATAAAGCCTTTCAACCCAGCGAACTCCTTCTTCGTACCTAACCTAACCATTTTCAAAAAGTGATCTAAAACGTGCAAAAACTGGTTTTTCCCCCCGTTGAATTAGCTAAAACGAAATTTCTTTCTAAAACCTCCTCTGTGAGGTCAAAAACCCTTCATCAAAAGATTCCCTTAAAAGCCCGAAATCAGATGTTGTCTGCTGAAGCATTAAAAAACTGAAGCCTTACCCGTCATAACCGACAAAATGACTGCCCACCCCTTGGAGGCCAACCCTGATGTCGCAAAAAGTTTCGAAAACGACTATGTATGCTCAATGAATCGGTTCCTTCCCCCCCGAAAATTTTTTTTTCAACTTGGGTCGGGGGGCTCTGCGCACAGAGTCACTGGAAACGAACTCCCCTCCTCGGTGGGCTCCCTTTGTATTTTACTTTCCCTTTCTCAATTGAACCTTTTTCTTTTTCCCTTTTTCCTGCTTTTTTTTCCCCTTTTGTTTTGCCCCCTTACTTTCTTTTCCCTTTTGCTTTATTTTTTCTGTTTCCTGGTTCCTTATTCTTTCGTTTCCTGCTTCATTTTTTCCCTTTTCCCCTTTTCCCCCCCCCCCCGCGTTTTCCCCTTTCCTTTCCCAATCTTTTGTTGGTTTTCAACAAAGCCGCCTCTTCCTTACCCAAAAACGCGACCTCCGTTTTTTTTTTTTTTTCTTGTTTTTTTTTTTTTTTTTTTTTTTTTTTTTTTCTTTTTTTTTCGCGCCAAAGGTGGTTCCAACTACGAAAAGACAATCCCCCAGAAAAAATAAGCGGGAAAAAGTTTAGTTTTTTTCCCGCCCTACCCCTTTTTTTAAAAATTATACTTGGCAAATGGGTACCGGGGTGAAATGCCCAAACTTAAATTTAATATCTTGGAACAACGTGTATTTTATTTGGGAACAACAGAAGAAAAACCCTTTTTTGGATTTAAAACTTGAATCCACCAGTTCCTCCGAGAATTGAACAATTATAATAAATGGGCCCGAAACCCTGGCCTCGAAAAATTGTCAACCTCGGGGTGAAAATTAAAAGGGAGGAAAACTGGCACGCCCAAACACCTCCGTTGTTTAAAAAAACCACAAAATTTTAGTTGTACCAAAACATATAAAGTCCTATAACATAAACAAATTTCATAGAAGCTCAATGCATATGGAATCAAACAAAATAAAACATTCCCCCCTCTTTCCCTGAAAATTCACAAAATCTTTATCTAAAACATCAT
>JAFLJL010005527.1:0-13743 GCA_018398815.1 Conus ventricosus
GTGGTTTTCAGAAAATTTTTTTTTTTCTTTTTTGAAAGAGGTAACTTTTTTTTATAAATATAAGTTTTAATAATGAAAAAAGTGTCGTCGGAGTTGAATAGATAATGGTGCTTTTGTCCTCATAATTTTAAGCGATGTGTAAATACTGTGTGGTATTTGTATCAAGAGACTCGGATATGATAGCTGAGGTCCTGATTTGGCTCCTAGAAAGTCCGCTGGACCCTATAAACACTAACTAACTAACTAACATATTCACACTAAAACACTTTTCTCTTTCTTAGTTCATTTACTACTGTTGATGCATTGGAAAAAAAATACAAGCACTTGTTATATACAGATACAGTTTAGTATTTACACGAAACACATATCACTTTCTCAGTTCTGTGTTAAAGCATATTTTTAAAGAGTTACCTCCTTAAGCATGCAGATGACAAGTTTCGAATGAATGTGAAAGACTGATGTTACTAAGACTTTTGTGAAAATAGGGATGCTTCTACGTGGGAAGTGCATCACGCCAAGTGTATGCAGTTAAATGCTGTGAGACGGCAAAACCAAGCCCGTCTTGCAGTTTTATACGCTGTTTATTATTTTTCTCAGTCATTTATTGCAACTTTATTGTCTCTGATCAGATCACTGCCTAGGTTAACCAAACCTGAACAAATGCGCAAAATTTTGTCAACTTTCTTGGTCATGGAGACAGGCAGTGTCTTTTAAAATTTTGTACACTTTCAATCTCCTAATAGCACGTTCTACATGAATGCGAACATGTGCTATCCGTCGCGTTTTTGTTACTTCATGGATGATAGTGCTTTCCATGAGAGAAAGCCGGAATGTTTAGCCTGGCTCTTTTCTTAAATAGTTCATCCTTAATTGTGAAACCTCTGTCTGCATCACCAGGGATGATTCTAACCAGTAATTTACAATCGTTGACGATGAACTTATCACTTGCACGTCCACCATAAGCCCTAGATACATGCATTATGAATCCACAAGGTGCTATTGCAACACAGTACTTCACAGTATATGTGATTTGTAGTTGATATAAGACTCCCCACGGATTTCAGGTTACTGGCCTTTCTGCATGATTGTTTCTGCACAATCAAGGATACATGTAGTGAGGGAAAATGCTTGAAGCTCTTTGGTGTCGTTCCCCCAAAATAACTGCCCGTGACAGCCACACAATAAGCTTAGAGAGGTGGACTGCCATAGTGTCAATCCAATATGTCACTGTTTTGCTAACCAGGCTCTCAGACACTGAAAAGCGCCTTGCCAGGTCAGCGTACAGCAAGTTCAATCTGAGCTTCATGAGAGTCATGAGGATCTTGCCATCTGCGTGCTTCATGAGGTAACTCACTAGCATTGTAAAAGTGGCAAGTGTCAGTCCAGTGTATAATTTTGCATCACTGTCAGTTTTCAGCAGAGAAGCTGCCCCCCAGGTCTTCAGTTTTGTCTTCACTGATCTGGCACTGATTCTTCAAAGCATTCCTTTTCGCAGAATGTTCAGCTTTCTCCTGTTCCTGCATTTCCTGCTTGTGTTGCTTCAGAAATGGAGTGCAGTTATCGTGGCATTCAAGAGTAGGGTCAATCCACTGAGTACTTGCTTCTGCAGTGGGTGCACAGCTGGTGTCGGGCGATGTTAGTAACAGGCCGACATCTGATGTCGATGATGTAGACACATCAGCCTTTTCCCAGCCTCAGGATTCGGTCCATCCAAATCTGTATAACAAAATATGATGCAGTATTAAGTAAGAGAAAGTTCTGTTTAAAATAGTAAGGTTTTGCACACTCAATTAGAATTGGAAATGTTTAGGGTGGGGGGTCAAAAACTGGGGTCGGCCAGGAAACCTGAAACACACCCTTTTTTTGGCCTAAAAAGTTCTGACAATGGAGCACTCAGGCCATTTTGATTTTAACAGTCAATGGCCTATGACTTAGGCCTCAGGATATCAGTGCACACACACTCATACACACGCATATGCATGCAGTTATAGGCATGATATGTCTCTCATCCACGCACACACACACACACACACCACACACACACCACACACACACACACACACAGCGCACACACACACACACAATGACACACACACACACAATGACACACACACACACACACACACCAACAACACACACACAGTGAGACACGCACACACACACACACACACACACACACACACACACACACACACACACACAGAGTAAGCCACACACACACCTCTTATGTACAGATAGGCATGCCTGCTCATACGAAGTGGCGCACGCACGCACGCACCCCACGCACGCACGCACGCACGCACGCACGCACGCACACACACAAAACACACACACACACACACCCCACACACACACACACACCACACGTAAAATGTGTATGCATCCATGTTGCACTAAAAAAAGTCGCTTGTTCAAATAAGTCGCTCACTACAATAGACTATAGAGTGAGCATTTGCAACATGAGCATGAACAACATATTTCACTCTTGTGTACTGTAACGTTTTTTCCCTTACTCAAATCTTTGAAATTTTTTTACATCGGAAAAGAGTGCAATATGTTGCTCATGTTCAATGTCGCAAATGCTAACTTTCATAGTCATGAGCGTCTTATTTGAATAAGCGACTTTGTTTCGAACGCCACGCACGCACACGCACACGCACACACACACACACACACACACAACTTCTCTCTGTTCAGATGCTGGCCAGGCGCTGGCCGGCCAGGGCATAAACAATATGCTCTCCCTTAGTTTCCTTGATATAAAACATAATGTAAAACAGTGGCGCATTCAACTAATTTCAAGATCAAGGTCGAGGGTGGTCAGCAGAATAATCAATTTGATGATCGTGGGGCCCAAAGAGAAGAAGATCAGAGCAGACTGACAATAGGTAGATCTTTATATGAAATCCAACAGTAGGACTTTGTCTCAATCTTCTTCTTCTTCTTCTTGGGCAGTGTACGTGGCACAATCAACACTTTGATTATTTTGCCCCCACAATATAAATTTAAACTGAATTCCCTGTATTCAGTCGTTTTCTTGGTGAAAACGTCTGTAAAACCCTGAAAGGTGAGGACGATCGTCGCTTTGGGGTTTCCGTGTGTTGATGGTTCAGTAAATGCACAGTTTTCCACATCTGAGCGACGAACAAGATACTTCTTCTTTTGACCCCCTTTCTCTCATATCCAAGATTAATTTCCGGAATAGGGTTCTCAATCGTGGGCTTCTTCTGTCGAATGAAAGAACACCCCATGTATACATACAAAATTTTGGGTTTGGATTTTTGCGCCTGAGAGCTGCAAGCCACTGTCTCTTGATACAGGATCGTCCGGCATTTTGTGAAGTCGAAACGGCGGTTCACACGGACAGTCTCTCCTTGTGAGATTTTTAGGGCTCAAAACACGGCTAATCGAGAAGATTGTTCAGCAGCCATGTACTGAACATGACATCCACTACTCTTGATGAAGAAGAAAAAAGAAGAGCGAGTAGCCCCGGGCATTGTTTCTGTCATGTTTTTTGCTGAAAGCGGAAGTCATTCACACATTTCTTAATTTAGTAACGCAATGGCGCTTACAGTTCAAGGGTCACAGGGTCAGGAAAGTCGCGAATAATGATGCGAGTTTTGGGTGGCTCTGAAAGTGAGAAATGAAAATTATGTGTATAAATTATTGGAAAATGTATCCTGATCCCTGTTGTGGACACGTTTAGTGATGATAATGTGGAAGGATAAATAAAACAACAACACTTTTTTCTTGATGAAAAGGGACAAATGAAACTCGTTCCTTTATATGAAACTGGACACGTCTAGTGATGATCATGTGGAAAAGTAAAAAAGCATTCTTTTCTTGATTAAAAAAAAAAGGACAAACTGAAATCTTTCCCCTTAATATGTAATTGGACACGTCTAGTGATGATCATGTGGAAAAGTAAAAGCATTCTTTTCTTGATAAAAAGGGACAAATGAAATCGTTCCTTTATATGTAATAATTGTATTCTTGGTACTTTGAAAAGGGTTACAAGAGGAAATCCTTTCTTCAATGTAATCACCCAGGGTGTTAATCGAGGAATTTTTCTGTTGAAATTTGCACCCATTATATTGAAACTTATAGATTATCTTATGTGTATTTTTCGCCAAATTCCAGTGAAATGTATTATGTGAAGAGTGACTGCTAGTGACAAACAAGGCGAAAAAATAGGTAGGAATAGGCTAGTATTCAAGCTAGTTTTTCAGTTCCCAGGTGTCGGTGAGACCCCTGGGTCCAGTCTGGAAACCGTTTGCCACCGGGTGTGGGGGTACACCCCGTGCCCCACCGCTGTCTCCCCCCCAGAAGACGTGGAGAGGCTGACCACCAGGTCAGCAGAAGACTCGTGTGTTTAAGGGCCTCAGGATTCTCCGTCGCGACGACGTGGAGGAGTTGGCCGCCAGGTCGATGGCTCAACGTGTTTTTTTTTTTTCTTTGTTTTTTTTTCTGTGTTGTGTGTGTGTTCCTGGAAGGACTCCACGAACTGCATCCGTGAGGGGGCTCTGTGTACTGTGTGAAGACTGATTTGGGGCTGGACGCAGCCAGGTATGCGAACTGTCTGTTAGGACATTGTTGAAGGCACCAACGAAGTCTGGGTTGGAGAAAAAATATTTAGTATATCAGTTAGAGAGAGCGACAGTTAAAGCTCTTTGTGCTGTTGTACGCCCTTACTGAATGTGGCGTGTATTGATATTTCTTGTGCCTGTTTATTATATTAAGGTAATATGTGTTTGTAGGTTTATTTATTTTAAGGTAATAATGTGTTTGTAGTGTTTTTGATGTTTAAATGCAGCATAAAAGGAAAAAAAACTTAACTTGTGTGTTGCCTGGCTGTCTATGTTCGTGTGGTGTGGGTTTGGTGTGTAGAAAAAAAAGTCGTTACACCATCCAAACTGTTTCGGGTGAGAGTCAGACAGTAAAACACGCACTACGACACCATTCGTAACAATCATCATCATTACTATTACTTTATCCCCGTCAGGTCAGATAAATAGATCTGCTACTGGTAAGCGAAAGCCCAGTACTACCTGTCACAGCTGAGTGCTGAAGCCGGAGGTGTTGGGCCAACATGGCGCACTCTAATAAACCACAACACCACGCACTTTGCCCTATGATGATACGCGGAAACCGATTTAACCGAGATGGTCCCTCCCTGTGAGGTCCCCCCAGGCAGGTGCAGTGCCGGGCTTTTGGGCCTCAAAGGAGCCCACCCTCAGCTACTGGAGTCCCTTCGTCTTGTCCTGTGGAGACAGGGGACAAGCAAGGAGAGCGACTGGCCAACAACCCAGAAAACACAGGGAGACCCCGGACATCAAACTTTCTGCAGTGGAATGCAGAAGGGGTCAGAAACAAAGAAAGAAAAAACTAGAACACTTCCTTATGAAACAGCATAAAACATCTGCTGTATACAGGAAACACACCTGCAAGAGGGGAAGCCGTTTAAGATCAAGGCTACCAGGTGTTTTCGAACGGACGAAAAGGGAGAACAAAGGGAGGAGTAATGAAACGGTGAAAATAACATCAACGCCTCCGAAGTAAAGAAATTCACTGGGAGCTGAATACATAGAAGTCAAGGTGGTCACCCAAGGGACAGCACGATCAACTCGTCAATTATTACTGCCCTGATGACAAGATGCTGTCCCTTGACACAATCCAGGTCCCAGACAGGGGCTTTCCTCATCACGGAGACTTACACAGCCGGTCCCAGAGTTGGGGATATAACACATTGACAACGAGGAAAAGAAGTTGAAGCTTGGCAAGATGAACACCACCTCATTTTTGTCAATGACCCCACTGATACACCTACCTTCTACTCCCGCCGCGGCGCACCCCCAAACGACTCCCAGATCTGGCTTTCTGCACCGACGACATCCACAGAAAGATCAGAAGAAAGGTTGAAGAACAACTTGGAGGCAGTGACCATCGCCCAGTTGTCCTTACTATGCGTGCTAAAGCACAAGGACAGCACAACATCCGCGATGGAACTACAAGAAGGCACAGTGGGGCTTGTTCAGCACACGCACCAACGAGCTGACAAGAAACATAGTAGTTGAAGGGAGGAACATCAACAATGTAGTCAAAGAAATTTAACACCAGCGTTCCCAGGCAGCCAAGGAGTGCATACCAAGAGGAGCAAGAAAAGACTACACCCCCCACTGGACGAGTGAGCTACAGAAGACACATGATGCTCTCACAGAAGCAAGGGTAGAGGCTGGGAACCCGATCCCAGCCAGGAGAATAACATCAAACTCCAAGAAAGAAAAGCAAAATTTTTTGCGACCAAGTAGAGAGCAAAAGAAGAAGTTGGAGAGAGAAAACAGCAAGCCTAAAACATGGAGAAAGACACAACAAAGCTTTGAAATTGACAAAGCCCTGAATGAAGAAAGCACCCGTGGCCAGAAGATCACCTAGATGATGAAGGAAACACACGTACAGGAAGGGCCGCAGCAACAACTTTGCAAGAGCTTACGCTGCAGAGAGTAAACATCAACATAAGCCAGCACCAGCAGAAAGAGATACGACAAGAAGAGAGGGAAAGAAGAGGGAGGAAAGAAAGAGGACCAGATGCCATGCATACTAACATCAGCTTTGGGGGAAATGAAAGGGCCCTTAAGAAGTTTAAGAAAAAGAAGTCTCCGGGGCCTGACACCATAACGAATGAAATGCTTCAACACTTAGGAAACATCGCGCTTCAGAAAAATTTCTGGACATATTCAATCTCAGCTGGAAGCAAGGCCAGGTACCACAGTGCTGGAGAGAAGCCATAATGATACCCATCCTCAAACGTGGCAAGAAACAAAAGTAAAGCCCAAAGCTATCGTCCCATCAGTCTAACAAGCTGGTCTGTAGACCCTGGAACGCATTATCCCAAACCCAAAGCCTTCAACTTTACGTGGAGACAGAAGCATCATTGTCCCTGAGCAAGCTGGCTTCAGACAGTAAAAAAGTACCGAAGACAAACCACACACCTTCACAGGTCATAGGATGCTTTCCAGGGCCCCGAAGGCAGCCCCCGGCGGTCTTTATTGACCTACAGAAAGCGTTTGACAAGGTCTGGAAAGACGCTCCTGGTGAAGCTTCTGCGTTTGCGGGGATCAGTGGCAACATGTATCAGTGGACCAAGTCGTACCTACACAACCGAAGAGCCAGAGTGTCGGTAGACGGCCGCGTGGCCCAAAAGGGTTGCTGAGACAGGGAGTTCCCCAGGGAGGCGTTCCCCTCCCCCTCTTTGTTCATACTCTTTATCAACGACATTGTAGCAGAACTACCAAGAGGTGTCCACCGGCGCTATATGCAGACGACCTGGTGCTCTGGTGCTTGAAGAGCAAGCAACAACAGCAACTTAATAGGATGCGGATCGCCCTGGAGAATGTTGCAGCATGGGCTGAAAGCTGGTGCGTAACTATCAACAGGGGGAAGTCAACTGCCACTCTTTTCCCCGCAAACCCCCAAAAACCAAGCCTGGAAAACTCACCCTAGGAAAAAGCCACACTAAGGTATGAAGACCAGCAAACATACCTTTGGTGTACCTTTGACAAGAGAATGACCTGGAAACCCATATCAACCAGGCCAGAGGGGAAAGCCAGAAGGAAGCTGAACATAATGAGGAAACTGGCGGGAAACCCCATGGGGCGCAACTGACAAGATCCTGAAGTCAGTGTACCAGGGTACAGAAGACCACACCCTTTAGTACGGGTCCACGTCTTGGATGACAGCTGCCAGACCCACCTGCAGCCCTGGGACAAAGTCCCAAAACCAGCACTGCGTATCATCACTGGTGCCATGAAGACCACGCCAATCAGAAGATGGAAGAAATATCAAGCATTCCACCCTCTCCAGCAGGAGACAGCAAAAGGCAATGACCCAAGCCAACAAGTTCAGGTGCTCACAGAACCACCCCAAAGAAAGACCGACTCCAAGCCCCATCCCACGCAGGCTAAAAAGATCAAGCTTTGCTGTGGAGTCTAGGGCCTGACCAAAAAATACCAAGAATCCTCCAAAACGGTCATACCCCTCTCCTCTCCCTTGACGCACCACCCTGGGAAGACAGAGGAAACAACATCACTGTCATCACAACCATTCCCCATATCAACAGTTAAGGGTGACCATGAAGACCAAGTGTTGAAAGACCCTAACACTGGCAATTGCTGGGGGAAAGATACCCCCAGATTCCTGGATCAGGGTATACACAGACGGGTCTGCCACCAATGCCGTTAAAAATGGAGGAGCTGGGGTCTACATCCAATACCCCCGTGGAGAACGGGGCAGAAGAGGCGCTACCGACAGGCCTTCATTGTACCAACTACAGGCGGAAGTTGACGCTCTCACCCCAGGCAGCACACACCAATCCCCCACAGGAGCAGACCACAACATCCAGGTTGTCTTTCTAACAGACCTCTGTCTGTCCTTCAAGCCTACAACAGTGACAGGCTCCCTCATTGAAGAAGGCATGAACAACATCAAGAGTCTTCGAACAGTGCTTCAGTGGATCCCCTCACACTGCGGCATTGAGGGAAACGAAAAAGCAGATGAAATGGCCAAACAGGCGCCGCAAAAGAGCAGGAAGATAACGCTGTAAGCCTGAAGGAGCTGAATACCATCACCCAAAACTCGTTCGAACTCCGGCAACGAAGACAGCTCCATGTGCAAGAAAACAGGTCACCATCTTCAGGCTGCGAAAAGGGCACAACAGACTAAAAAACACCTCCTTGAACTCAAGTTTGTGCATCCCAATGTGCCTTGTGGAGAGGCCCAAAAGGACAGCCCCCATACTACGGAAGCGGGAACTTCCGATGGTTGAAGAGAAGAGCTGTGCCAGACCACCCCGGCGAGGAAAGCTGTAGGCACGGGCGCCTACAGAAGACCACGGCATTCTGGAACGAACCGGTCCTCCGCGTGTGAAGGCAACGAGAAGAAGGAAGAAGAGACTTACTTAGTATTTATTAGACACACCCCACACTTTCCCGAAGACAGAAGGGGGGGGGATGTCTCTGATTGGGGACCAACGTGGTGAAACCCCTGTGAGTGTACTGGCTACCATCCTCTTCACCATCTACACTGCTGACTGCGCAAAGGGGAAAGGGAGAAATTGCTGATCAAGTTTGCAGATGACACGTCACTCTTTGGAAGATGCATGTGGAAGACTCTGAGGAAACAAATACCGAAAGGCAGTCTGCGAGCTGGGTGGACAAGTAGACAAGAATTTCCTTAAGTTAGTGTCACGGAGACAGAGCAGATAGTCATCGATTTCCCCGCAGGAAACAAAGCGACATCTGTTACCGCACAGAGGGGATGAGAGGCTCTGATCTGTTTTCCTTCCCCTCTCACATGTCGCACAGTTTTCCACAAGACTTGATTCTCTTGCTAAGTCCAGGCCACCACACTGAACTTTAGCAAGTGCTCTGCATTTCACAATGCCTTGATGGCCTCCATGAATGCAGTTTAAAATGTCCAACCTAGAGTCTTCAGGAAGACTATTTGGAACGAAACACCAAAAGTCCATCATGCACAGTGAGATCCTCCCTCACTTTGAAATACAAACTCAGTTTCCCTGAAGAGTATCTCTTTCTGGCCACAGAAAGGGCAGTTCAGACTGTTAAAAACCTTTGCAGAAAGCAGATAAACCCATGTGTAGCTATGATGAATTACCGAGCTACTCCACTGCAATCCGGTTTCAGTCCAGCAGAGATGTTGATGGGAAGAAGACAAGAACCAAAGTTCCTGTCATCTCAAGATCTTCTAGTCCCAGACTGGCCACGATTTCCTCCCTCACTTTGAAGTACAATCTCAGTTCTCCCTGAAGAGTATCTCTTTCTGGCCACCCCTCTCTACAAGTACTTTGCCACAGTACTGGACATACAGGATCACTAGCTTGCTTTACCTTCAGTTCACCCAAACGTTGTGGTGTTGCTGGAAGAGCATCTATGACTGACTGAACAAAAGCTGCTGTTTTAGCTTCCATGCCCAGATCACTCGCTTCAGAAGTCCCTACTGGAGCTCTGGACAGTGCGTCAGCAGTAGTCAAGTTTTTCCCCTGCAGTGTAAAATAACCTGGTATGAAAATTCGCATGAGGCGCATACGAAGCGTTGTATTCTTGCAGACAATTCATCCAGGGCCTTTGTTTTGAGGAGTGCCAATAAAGGTCGGTGATCTGTTTCGATGATGAAAAGAAGGCAGACCCACAGGAATTCTGCAAACTTTTCACATGCCCAAATGGATGCCGGGGCCTCTTTTCCACCTGTGCATAACGCTGTTCAGTTGGAGTCATGGATCTGGATGCATAGAAAAACTGGTTTCCATGTTCCCTCTCTGAAGAAGGACAGCTCCCATCCATACGACGAAGCGTCGGCTGACACTTTCGTAGGCAACTCAGGACTGTAGTGAGCAAGTACAGAGGGAGACTTCAGCTGCTGTTTAGGTGGGAGAAAGCCTTCTCTTGTATTCAGTCCATGTCCCTGAATATCTTTTTTCAACAGTTCACGCAGAGGTCTTGTGTGATCAGCCAAATCTGGTGAAAATTTTCTCACGTAATTCACCATGCCCATGAAACGCCTAAGCTCCGTTTCATTGTTTGGATGGGAAAATTCTGGATAGCTTCAGTTTCGCTGGATCCATTTGTATCCCATCAGCAGAGATAATGTGTCCCAAGAATTTGATTTTGCGCTGGTTGAAGGCACATTGTCGTTCAGGTAACACCTGCATTTTCCATTCTGTTCAAAACTCCTCAAGCGTCGATCATTTTCTTTCTGGGTCGACCTGGATGAGAACACATCAAATGCACAGATCATTCCGGGAATGCCAGATAACAGTTGTGACATAATTCTGTGAAAATTTCTGGGCCAGAGGAAATTCCGAATGGTAGCTTTTGAAACAGAAGCGTCCAAACTGAGTTATGAATGTAGTCAGTTCTTGAGAGTGTGGGTCCTAGTGGATTGATAAAACCCACTGTTGCAGTCCAGTTTTGAGAAGTGGGAAAGCTCCTTCTAGCTGGGCAACAGTTGATCCGAAAGAAGGGAGAGGAAAATTTTCCCTCCGTACACTTTCATTTAGTTTTGTCAAGTCCCACACAGACGAACTGCATCATTCCTTTTTTCTTGGGCCCCAACACAATCGGGCACACCAATTGTTGTTTTTGTCACAGGCCTATATCACATCTAAGTCCTGCAACGCTTAAGTTCTACTTCCACATCTTCTGTAGAGGGAGAGGGATACGTCGAGGAGGCAAGACTGCAAAGGGGCGCATTTTCTTTTTAGCCTAATGGGGTGTTATCTCCTTCATTTTTTCCCAGTCCCTGGCATAGCTTTGGATATGACTTTTGGAAAGTGCAGTCACTAACTGCGTTCACTCTTTCACAAGATTGAGTGCTTCAAAAGCTGGCCTACCAAGCATAGGACTTCTAACTTGTCCACCACATAAATATCCTGCACTGAAGTTTCTCCCTTAACAGTCAGTTCAGCGCTGAACTTCCCAAGAACTTAAGTTCAACTCGACCAGGACCAAACAACTTTTGAATGGTTCAGAAGTGAATATTTATGTTTTTGGGGGACCAGAGCTTTGGGAACGACTGTCACGTCTGCTCCAGTGTCCATTCAAAAATAATGTTCTCCTTTTCTAATCCTACCACTGCACATGGTCCAGTCTCCGCTGTCTCTTGTCTGTGAAACAGCTCCAAGAAACACTTCTTCCTCTTGAAGTTGATTTACTGAACCTACCAGACTGCTTTGGTTTTCTTTTCACTACCAGAAACACATCGCAGCATAATGTCCCTTTTAGAACACTTCCTGCAGACAGCTAACTTTGCCGGGGAAGAATCACTCCCTTTTTATGCCTTTTCCACATCTTCCACACTTCTTTTCTATCTTTTGATGTTGTGTGTATGTGAAATTTTTTTTTCTTTTGCTGTAAAGCTGCAACCTTCGCCTGACCTGCCAAACACTTTGGCTTATGATGTGAAGACTCATGAGCTCTGCACACATCCAAACATGATTTCAGTGTCAGCTGCTTATTTTCCAACAGTTTCTGTCTTCCTGCCTCATCTCGAACTCCCACCACTATGCGGTCTCTCAGCATGCGGTCCTCCAAGTTCTGTCCAAAATTACAAGTTTTTGCTAACTTGCACAAGGCAGTGACATAAGCATCAATGTTTTCACCCTCACTTGACATCTTTTATTTAAAAATAAAAGTTTCATAATTTCATTGGTTTCTCCAACACAAAAATCCTGGAACTTCGACAAAACGACATCAATGTCCCCTTTGTCCTCTCCTTCAGCGAAAGGAAAACCCTCGTATGCCTCAAAAGCATCTTCGTAAAAGCATGCCAGCAAGACGCACCCCTATACTGCTTAGATTCAGCACTGAGACGTGACGCACTTTGGTAATTGCCCACTGTCTTCTGAACTTTCCCACGCAGATTCAAATTCCGAGAATGCATGTCTAGCTTGTTCGGGACGGGTATTTAAACACAAAAAACCTGGCCTAACGGGGCCGCTTGGTTCGATCCGATCTTCTGCCAGTTTGTTTACATTCGTTATTTCTCTAACGACCATCAACTTTCGAACCCGTGATCTCCCAAAAAGTAAATCCCGTAATTAAACAAAACAGTGTTGGTTCGTAATCCATTCTTTCCTTTTCAAAAGAAAAAAAATCAGCCATAAACACCATCAGAAGAAAATTTACAGAAAAACCCACTTCTGACACCAATTGTGTTTATTATACAGTCACAATATTCTTCAAGCAAGACCCAAAAAACAATAAAACTAGTTCTGAAGAGAAGACACATAACGACGACAATCCATGGCAGGTATCCAGTCAAGAAGCCCCTCTGCGTCCTCCTATGACGACTTTAACATCGACGTAACATACTAAAGACAATTCTAAATTACATCACAGGGACTACAACATGCAGTGAAATGAAATAATGTAAGAAAACAACCAACCAAGCAAAGCGGTCATGCAATCATAATGGGAAGCAAAAAAGGGGTAGCAAAAAAGATAAAAATAAAGAGAGAGAGGGGAGAGAGCGAGAGAGAGAGAGAGAGACTGGATGGAAGGGACAGGGCGAACAGCAGAAATGATGGAAAGCAGTAATTAAGTATAAAATGTAATAATTTGAAATGGAAATGTACTAAAACGTACAACACTTAGCATGTACAGAATCAGACAAAAAAGAATATGACAAATACGTACAGAATTCGGAACACACACACGAACGCACGCACAGAGAGAGGAGGGAGGGGAGAGAGAGAGAGAGAGAGAGAGAAGAGAGAAGAGAGAGAGAGAGAGAGACAGACAGAGACACTGACAAGAGAAGGAGGGAGGGGGAGAGCGAGAGATTTGCATGAGGGTTAAATTGCTTTCATTTAAAACTTAGGTTTTAAATATGGGGGGGCAGTGTGTTATGGAGCCTGACATGGTTTTCCTGAAAACGGTGATCATGTGGAAAAAGAACGTGAGTTCGATGATAAAAAGTATTTCATTTCGTAAAACTTTATCTTTTCGCGCACACAATCCACCACCAATACCAAAGGAACAAAAAAGTGTTTTAATGTTGGCTTACTTTCAACCCCCCCCCCCCCCCCCCCAACACCACACAGGGAAGCAACCCAGACCAAATTTGTTAAGAAGGAAGATAACCTGAACAAAGTGTGAAGAACTTGAGTCGATTTCAAGTTTGGCCATGGTTGTACACAGACGCGAAGACCCTTTAAGGGACACCATGATA
>JAFLJL010005528.1:0-13677 GCA_018398815.1 Conus ventricosus
AGGTTTGCATCTTGACCCTGATTGAGGTGGAGAAATCTTTTACTTTGGGATGAAAACATATCCATATTTACAGCTGAATTAACAGCAAACTCATGGCTTTGAATTCCCTTTTTAAAAATTTCCCCCAAACAATATTTCAAGCTCTGTTTTTTTAGATTCAAAATCAGTCCTTTCAGGCAATAAAAGATTTTAATTTACATACTAGGCCTGAAATGATTATTGAGATAAGCTGTTTGATCCATATGCTTATTGAAGGAGGCACCCAACTATCCTTTTTTTGGATTCCTTCACACTGTTCCTTTTATTACAACGATAAAGTAGATAGGGCAGCTAAGCGTGGAGCAAAACTTTATCTGTGGTTCGAAGATCTTAACCTTCCCTTATCGGTACATGAGCAGTGCAATTTAGTTAAAACATATATTTCGAAACTTTCAAAGATAGAATGATAAAACATGAAAATCAAAATCAGTTTGATATTTTTGACATTAAAATCATTCAACATGATTTTAGTTTAAATAAAAGTATACTTTCATTGATGTATAGGTGGAAACGTGATGCTTTTAAAACGAAATATGTTAAAAAATACGTATATCCGGTTTAAAAAAAACTCGGTTACAAGAAAACTCGGTTATTGGAAAGCAAAAAAATTTTCCCTCCCGGGAGCGTGTTCTATTTTCTTACTTGGGAAAAAACTGGATACAGAAAACTCGCTTACAAGAAAACTCGCCTATTAGAAACACTTTTTTGCTCTCCCCAAGGGAGGGTTTTGCTCGGATACAAGAAGTTCTGGCGACTGGGGAGGGGAAAAAAGATTGGTGGGGGAGGGGGGGGTGGGGGGGGGGGGGGGGGGGGGGGGGAGAGGGGAGGGGCGGCGGCGGCGCTATGCAGGATGTGAAAAACCCACATCTGATAAATGACAGAGGTCACAAACACAATTGTAGTTCTGATTAACGCTAAACATATGCAAACAAGCGTTCCATAGAATTGTCCATTGTCTGACTGTCTAGAGCATAGTGAGCATACAGTATGTTTTTGTAACTTGTCTTGGTGACGCAAAATAATTATTAAAACACGCGCCGAAAAAAAATGCGTCATAACAGAAAGCAAAGTACGCAAACAGGCACATGATTAAGGGAAACTAGCAACTTACACAATTTCCTGCTCCATTCTTGAGTACACAAGACCAACCCAACAGTTTAGAATTTATTTTTACAGAGTGCTGTGGATTTCTATGACAGGAGAGAAAAATGGCGGAGAAGAAAAAAGCCACGAGGCAAGCACTTTCCTTAATGGCCCTGTATTATCTTCTTGATCTTTCTTACCCAACACTTCAGGCCCTCTTTTGTGTCGATTCAAAATCGGTTTTATTTGCCCTCAGCAAATCAACAACAATAAGAAAAAGTTTTAAAATTACAGACATTCATGAATTAATACATTTTTTGTTATAAGGGTCGAGTATTCTCTTTCTGCTGGGTTCCTTCTCACTGTGGTATTCAGTTTAAGGGAGGGGTCGACAGAGCACCCAAAGCGGGGAGCAAGAAATACAAGCAGGTCAGAATGTGTCAGTTTCCATTGTCTGTCCATGAGGGATACAGTCTATTAGAAATGCGTGTGGAAACATTTTAGAAAAAAACTAAAAAGTTCTGGAAGGTTTCTAGATACTCACTCACGCCAGCTAATAAACATTGACACACTTAATTCATCTCATCAATGTAGCTTGCCTTTTTTCAGGATTATATTTCTTTGTTTTATAAGATCAAATTGAATGTTTTTAAAGAAAAAAGTTTTGTAAGAACATAACATGCCTTTGTGGCGGAAAAATTCCCAAAAAATCACATCCTTTTTCAATGTGAGCACTTAAAACCTTACCTACCATCCCTACTAAATGTTCTCTGAATCAGTTGAATCCGATTTATACGATGTGTAAATTGCAGTTTCATTACATCAAAGTCCTATTTATTCTGTTCTGTAAACTGGAGCCGATGTGAGTGTTTTGATCAGTAGTTTCTTTGTCAGCTCATAGTTGTCTATTTATTTTGCTTTTGCTGTTTTTCTTCAAAGCCTTTGAATATATTACTTAATCCCTCTACCCCTCCCCTTTCCCTCTAACATTGTCTAATATCATTAAACGTGGTAGACGTTAAATTGAAGAACACACAAATGCATGCACGTCCCCACCACCTCACACCCCATCCCTCGTTCCCTTCGTGTCCACGTGTGATGGATCGTCCACATGCATAACACACACAACACACAACACCACACAAAACCTTCACACACAACACACACACAACACACACCCCACCACACACACCACACACACACAAACGCACACACAAACACGCACGCACAGACACAGACACACACACACAATCACACACACACACACACAAACACACACACACACACACACACATTCACACACACCCCACACACAAAACAAACACACCGCACACAAAAGCACACACAAACACGCACGCACAGACACACACACATACACACACACACACACACACACACACACACAAACGCACACACACACCGCACGCACAGACACAGACACACACAAATACACAACGCGCGCATACACACACATTTCACGCCCCACACACTCACACATACACACGCGCATACACAAAACATACACACACACGCGCATACACACACACGCGCGCCCCGAACATTTCACACGCGCGCAAAAACACACACGCACATAGATACACATCCGCGTGCGCACACACACACACACCCCACATACCGGTACACACACGCGCGCGCGCGCACGCACATATTTTACCAAAATACACACGCGCACACACGCGCCCACACACGCACGCACGCACGTCACACACACACACACACACACACACACACACACACACACACACACACACACACGTGCGCACTAGCTGCACAGAGAGAGAGGGGAGAAAAGGGGAGAGGGGAGAGGAGGGGGAGAGAGAGAGAGAGAGAGAGATCATTCACAACATGGCATATGTGTATTTGTAGTTAAATCGACGTGATCAAATGAAAAGAAAAAGAAAAGCTTCTTCAGTTTCAGTGACATATATCACCATGCCATCCCGCTGCAAAAGAAGTGCATGCCAAGAAACAGCAATTCAGTGTGAAAAGAAATGTCCCAAAATTGAGCAGCGTTCGTAAACTGTGATGGGTTAAAAGAAAAAGACGTCAATGTAAAGGCGGACACGAAATCTGTGTCTGTCTGTCTGTCGGTGTGTCTGTCTGTGTGTCTGTCTATTGTGTGTCTGTCTGTCTGTCTCTGTCTGTCTGTCTGTCTGTCTGTCTCTCTCTCTCTCTCTGATGAAAGGAATTGTTTTAACACCTCTTTCCTTTCCATCTCTGACCCCACCACCCCCCCCCCCCCACCCCCCGTCTGTCTGTCTGTCTGTCTCTCCGTGGGGCCTGTATGGACAGTAAAATATTGTAATACGATGCATGGGCATGAAAACTTTAACACCTTGATACATACACGGATATCAGATTTAAACGGGCCTTCTCATGTTCTTACTTGAAGGGACATTATGCAAACATTTCTTATCAACGAAAATAGACTCAAGGTCAGGTGGTATGATTAATACAGACGATTTTAATACGAAATCGACCCAGAGGGTGCATGTATATGCAGCCCAACACCTAAAAACGAACAAGCTCACTGGTACAGAAGAAAAGGGCGCTTCACTGAGGTCAATTTAAACTTCAGTTATCAGAAAAATATTCCAAAGAACTTTTTTATAACCCAGGCCTCGGGTATATAGGAAAATATTTCAAAGAATTTTCTTATAACCGAGGCCTCGGTTATAAGAAAGAATTCCCAAAGGGAATTTTTTTTATAAAACCCAGGACTCGGATACGAAACAAAAAAAAAATTTCCCCTGCACTTTCTTATAACCCGGGTTCTACTGTAGTATGTTTATGTAAAAAGAATAACACGTGATCATATTGTTACATGTCAAGACATGAAAAAATAATTCCAGTGTTGAGGCAAAATTTGTGCACAGGCCATCTTTGAGTCACCAGCTCTAACATATGAGTTTTTTGTATGCTTGGAGCGCACTCCATTGGGGAAGTATTTATAGGTTCCTTTTTTGTGTGTGGGGCGGGGATGGGGGATATGTGTGGGGAGGGAAAGGGGAATAATGTACAAACTCAAAAGTGACAAGGACTGAGGAAGGTTAAGTTTCTGTGCCTAGATGGTTGTTAATTAGTTTTGTTAAAATTTTTTGCTTTTTTTCCCTTTCAAAGTATTTGAAAAATTCAAGTGTTTTGTATTACCATTATTATTCATGTAAGCACTCATATAAGCACACACATATGCACACAACATACTCGCATACCACCACGAGCACCGCACATGCACACATACGTGCACACGCCATGCCCACATACGTGCGTGCACAAGCATAAGCACATACGCTCTTTTCTTTCCCCCTCTCACTCTTTCGGTTTCGTTTTTTTTTTCCCGTCTAATATCACGTTTAGTGGAAAGACGTTAAATGAATGACACACACACACACACACACTCTCTCTCTCTCATTGATAGCCTCAACCTTCTCTTACTCGTACCTGGCAGCAAGGGGGCAGGGCGTTGAGGAGTCGCTGTCCTTCCCCTTGATTAGAATTTTTGTCCCCTTCCCAGGACTGATAGCCCCAAACTCTTCCCGCTCTGATTTAGCAGGGGGGGGGGGGGGGCATGGCGTTGGGGAGTCAATAGTCCCTCCCTCTCTCATTAATATCTATTTCCTTCCCTTTTTCTATCGTTTCATTTGGATTTTCCCCTATTACCCCCCTGAGTGTGGGATCGACTTCACCTCCGTCACTCAACTAGTGTAGGTGGTGGAGTTGATTACTGCTCAGTCCAAATAAACATCTTTTTCTTGATTTTCTTTTGGGTTGTTTTTTTGTGTGTTTTTCTGACTGTGCTGGACAGAAGTTTGCTTCTGCAAATGTTTAATCTTCATGCTCTTGAAGAGCATGTTTTGTTTTATTGTGGCTATTTTTATTCTTTTGTATGTAGTTGAGCTGATAAGGCTAGTGTAAGTGCATAGGGATTTCAGTGAATTCTGAGCCTTTTGTTGTTGAGTTGATAAGGGTAGTGCAAGTGCATAGGGATTTCAGTGAATTCTGATCTTTTGTCAGAAGAGTTACCGCCTTGGTGCCAAATTAGCTTGGTTCCAGAATTATCTTTAGAATGCCAGTGGACGAGTAGGAATACAATAGTTGGTTTGTGGATATAATCATCTACTTGGCATAATCTCTGTTTAGGAATGTGCACAAATTACCAGACATTAAATGGATATTTATTCATGGTAATGACAAAGCATAATTAATACTGTTTATTTACTGAAGCTCAGGGCCTATATTCTGCTGCATATTAGCTGTTGGTGTAAACTGGAGGCAATAATACCAGCCTCCCGCCAAAAGGCGATCTCTTCCCCACTGCTTGTCACAACTAACAGAGGTTTTGCCTGTTCGTTTGGGAAAGGAAGACCGGTTTCATGCTGGTTAGCCACAGCACCAAGGCAAAGGTGATTATCTTTTGAGGTATGTCAAAATAAGTTTACTGGGAACAAGTTCATTGGGAATCTGGTTGTTATAGATAAATATTTTTGTTGTTGTTGACTTGTTTAAGTGTTTTTAACCTTTCCCGTACGTCGCCTAAAATTTTGCGCGCCGTACATCGTGGGTCCGCATGGACCCATGCTTTTAGTGAAGGAAAGAGGCTTTGCCGTACATCGTGGGTCCGCATGGACCCATGCTTTTTATGGAGGAACAAACCCTTGCCGTACGTCGTGGGTCCGCATGGACCCATGCTTTTTTATGAAGGAACAAAGCCTTGCCGTACGTCGTGGGTCCGCATGGACCCACGCTTTTTATGAAGGAACAAAGCCTTGCCGTATGTCATGGGTCCGCATGGACCCATGCTTTTTTCATGAAGGAACAAAGCCTTGCCGTAGGTTGTGTTTGTGTACGGTTTTTAAGAAAGTCATATGTTTTAGACGGATTGGAATAGCATTCTTTTTATAAGCAGCAACAGAGTTTTCGTGCAAGAGAATGAACTTTATTGTTTGTTTCAAAATGCTTGGTAATGTGAAAAACCATCAATCGAGGTGACAATGTGTACACGCATGCCAGCACACATTCACTCAGGCACTCATGGGTGGGAGCAAAAATTTTCTCCAGTACTGAAAACATTTTGGCAGGGCAGGTCAGCGGCGCGCATGATCGCAATGCAACACAAATATATACCTACAAGCTTAGTAACGAGAAATAACACACAAAACCCATAAACATGCATCATTTTATAATTATTTTAAGAGTCTCCAATCCACTTTTCTTGCCTCGCATAACATTGCAATTGTCCATCAAACAGCTGACAATATTTTTTTTTGGTAGGCATTTGTCTGGATCCATCTCAGACGGTTCAAGCAAAGACATCAGTCCTGCAAAAATGTTTTGTGCAGTTGCCACGTTCTCAGTGAAACTACCGAGCAGTTGTGTGATCACAACACCTTCAGTATCACTGTAGTACCTAACCAGTACATTCACAACTTTGTTGTTGGCGTTGTTAGTTGCTTCGTCAATGTTCAAGGAAAAGTGTGTTGTCTTCAACTTTTCAAATAAGCTCTCCCTGAAAGCAGCAGCAACTCCATGTGTCATGGTATATGTAGCGGTTTTCCGGCTCATGGCAAGAATGTCCAAACACTGTGTGTCAGTCGCAAGTTTTTTTGCAGAAGGAGATCAAATCTGGGGCCAGAGAGAGTGGTAAACCGGGGCCGGATAGCTCAGTTGGTAGAGCGTCGGACTCGTGATCCTGGGTTGCGGGTTCGAATTTCGGTATAGGGGGATTTTTCCCTCGGAGTTAACATTGGTTCTGACTCCATTCCCCACATAGTCGTTCGGATGGGACTATAAACCGAGGTCTGGTCTGTGTCACATGCACTAAGATCATACACGGACTCTAAAGATCCCGATGCTCATGTCCTAAGACGGGTGAGTACCGGCTACACGAAAATACACAATGCATGCAACCTGTGTGCCAGAATAGTCTACGTGAAGACTGTGGGCACGGGGCAGGTTAAACATCCCCATCTGGAAGAAGAAGAAGAAACAATGTTCGGCCAAGAACGCACACGTGCGAATTTTCGCATCAATCAAAGAGTCAACTTTGGACAATGGAGCCAACACTGGGTGGCTGATGGAAGAGTTGACGTGTGCTTGATTGCACCAAGCCTTTCCTCATGTTTGCTGTCGGTAGAATGCTTGTAAATAGACTTCTTGCCATTCGACTTGTACACTAATTTCTTACTACACAGTGTACACCACGCGGCACCAGGTTCAGTTGTTTTCCGAAGCCACAGACGAAAAGGGCGGTCGAGTCGGTCTTTTTCATCTAGCCACTCGTTTCTCCACTTGTTTTTCGTGAAAACTCCGTCAATTTGGCGAGCTTTTACACTTTCAGAAACGTCAAGCAGCTCCATTCTCCTTGTGAACTAACTTACCCGATTGAACCGAAACAAAGATGGCGTCCACTGGTTGCCAGAAATCGAAACTGACGGAAGTTGCGATGTCGTTAAAGTCGTAAAAAAAAAAAAAAAAAAGAATTTTTGCGGTACGGAATTCCGTCCTGGTACGGAAGGTCTCCACCCATGGGCACTTATCTGGCTTTTGAACATCACTCCACTCACACACTGTGGTAATCGAACCAGCTGTGACACACAAAATGAAAATGCGCTGGTGTGTATGTGTGTGTGTGTGCGTGCGTGTGCGCGCGCACGTGCGTTGTGTGTGTGTGTGTGTGTGTGTGTGTGTGGTGTGTGTGTGTGTGTGTGTGGTTTTCAAGTTTATATGTGTGTTGCTGTGTGTATGCGAGTGCATGTGTATGTGCGTGCGTGCATGCAGGTATGTTCGTCAGTCTGTGTGTGATAGTGCAGATCTTGAGTGGATGTATGTACGGATATATGTATGAGAGGAAAGTGTGCTTGTGGTGGACTTAACAAAATATGGGCACGGAAGAGAGGGAGCGCGTGTTTAGGAGTGACTGTAGGCCTACATGTATCCGACTTGATGCTTCTTTAGCATACTAAAAATAGTTTTTAGCCTAATTTTCAATAACGAGAGCCTCCAGTGAAGAATTTACATGGAACACTCTAACAATATGTCTCACACACAGAATGTAAAGGCCACTCACTCTGTAACTGGGGAAGACATACACACACACAAGTACATTTCTGTCAACAATGGTTTATAGGTTTAGTAAAGAGACAAATTTGTTCAGTAGGCTGAGAAACCCTCGCACATTTTCCATTCTCTTTCCTCTCTCCACACACACACACACACCACACCACACACCCCACATTTTCACACACACACACACAACACCCATGGAAAAATGTCGGCGTCACAGGTACTGTAGGGGGCTTGCGCTATATTTGCGCCTTTGTTTTTATGTAAAAGGCGTTCTAGCAGGTGGGGGTGGGAAAGGGGGGACCATTTGTGTTGTGTTCGTAAAAGGGAAAACATTTGGAGGGAGCAGTTTTCTGAGCAAGAGAGAGGAGAGAGAGAAGAAAAACAAACATAAAACCCTTTAAAAAATTGAGTGTTCCCATTTCGTTAGGTGTGCCCAGGGGCATTTGCCAAAATATTACAATTTGAAATTTTGAGGATGTCTGTAGTGTAACAAAAGAAAATGATCAACACGTCTTTAAGTAATTTCGTACCCCCCCAAATCTTCGCCATTTCAAAGTTAGAGCCTCAAGTGTTCCCTTTTTTTCGCCTGGGGGTTTTGTGAACTGAAAGGAATTCGATTTTTGTTGATAATGCGATAATTATTTCCATGTTGTAGCAGAAAATTAAGGGTAAAATTAGGCATTTTTGCGTCCGCATGCACCCGACACACTCACAACACCGACAGCGCACACACCACTCGCCTGGCCAAAAAAGCGGAGCACCCCGGAGGATTTTTTTGTTCCCGTTGGCCGCTGCTGGTAAGAAAAAAAGAGACGTTGGTATTCATACGTCCATTAATAGTGTGTAGGCCCACAATCCAAAACAAAATACTCGGAATTGGTCACTGCACCTTGCTTTAAAAAGTTAGTTGTATGTATCATGTATTGATTTTTGAAAGCAAAAGGCTTTCGGGAGTTTTTATATAAATTTCATTATTATTATTTAGAAAGAATTGATGAAAATTTTTGTGGATTGCAGTCCCAGAGAAGTGGAGAGGGATTCCCCCCAGTAGCAAAAAATTTTTGGGCCCCATGCGCAGCCACAATCGGTTTTATGTCAGTGACTCCCCGCCATTCTGCTGAGGGTAGGCTTTTCGGAAAAGGATGCGAACGGGAGGTTCGTTTCTGTGTCTTTGAAGGGATGGGTCCGCTTGGACCACACGTACGGGCGTCAAGGTTTTTTTTTGTTTCAAAGCATGGGGCCCCTGGACCCACGTGTACGCGCCAAGTTTGTTCTGTTTCATCAGAAACAAAGCATGGGGGCTGCTGGGCCCACGACGTACGGGGCTCAGGGTTTTTTTTTGAAAGTATGGGGCGCTCGGGCCCCCGCGTAGGGATTGTTTTTTGCTTATCTTGATTTTTGACCACAAAAAAAAAAAGAAATTTTTGGGACAAGTGGGGGGATTTCATTTGACAAAGTCTAAAAATTTGTTTAAGACAGTTTAAAAAATTTTTTTTTTCAAAATTAAAAATTACCCCTGTGGGTCCATGGGACCCCCGGCTCGGGAAAGGTTAAAGAAAATGTTAAAAGCCACTTTAATGAAATGTTCACAAGACTAAAAGTTTTCATTTGGAGGAGAATGGGTTTTTTTTTTCTGTCAAGAGATCTTGGGGGCTCTCTCTCTCTCTCTTGTGCATGTTTTTTTTTCAGGAATCAGTACCCGTGTGATGGAGGGTGGGTGAATTATTCAGTTATGCTCATTCCTTTTGTTTTCAGGTTTGAAAGCAATTTTAAAAACCATGTGATTATTTAATTTTCATTTTTGATGTATAGAAAATTCGTTTTTTAATTGTGTTCATTTCTTGGGTAACTGGGCCGAATTCGAAGGGGGCGGGGTTGCGACGATGGGTGAAAAAAGGGAAGTAACCTTTTTTAAAAGAGTAAATCATTGAAACGTATGAATTGCTTCCCTTTGCTGATTCTTGCTGGCTATGTTGTTGCCAGGCATTTATTATCTTTTTTTTAAGATCATGTGCGTCTTGGTGCTATGATTTAGGGACACACATGTTGCCCTTTTTAGAGGACGCCTGTTCCACACCAGAGAGGGGGCCCGGGGCAGATGAACGGGTGTGTGTCAACACCCTGTCCCGAGGTAGATAATGTTTTTCCCATGTTGATATTCAGTTGTAAATTTTTTTTTTGTTTGACATTTTTCAACATGTCCCTGTGCAATTTTATTGTACCTTTGGTACCATGGATGTTTTGTAAAGCTGGTGGTCACAATGATTATTGTTACCACAAGCCAATGTGTAAAGCAATCAATGTATTGAATGAAGATATGTTTTTCTTTTGTCAGAGCCATTGATTGAATGATGATTGTGTATGTTTAATTTCGAGTAAATGAAAATTTGTTTTCATATTATGAGAGACTAACTGAATCTGCTGAGTAATAATCTAGTCCATGTCTGTTGAGATAATTTTGGTTTCCCTGTTCTGTGGTCTTAATAGACACAAGGGTCAGTGCTGCTAGCATGCAGTACAACCTTTACTGTAACAGAACAGATGCCGGTATCTTCACAGTATCTTAATGTTGTTTTTTATTTTGCTTTTGTTCCATTGTTATGCTGAGTTCATTTTTTTTGCAGATTCACCCATGGTTGTTTTACTCATAGTTATAAATGTATGTTTCATTCTTCAGTTTTGGAGATTTGATCCTTTTGTTTCCAATTTTCTATATGTGTCGGTATTTTTCCTCGGGTTGTTGGTTTTGATATTCGATTACGGTCATGAACTGAATAACAAAATCAACGACGGTTCCGTGATGTGAATACTCTGCCCTCTTGCCTGACTACGTAAAATTGATCCCATCACCACTTTCGTGAGAGAAGCTAGTTATGGCCATTGGTACATTGGCCCTGCCGCTCATCCATTAGCATGCACTCTTCCCCGATAGTGAGTTGTCTGCCATTATTGGCGGATAGAAAGGTCATACACAGCATCACTACTGTGGCTTACAGGATGTACAGTGGATACAGCTGCGTCCGCAATAAGAAAACAATCAGAACATGTGTTTCATTTCATTCAATGTTTTCGAGATGTTCTCCATTTGTTTCTCCATTCTTTATGTTGTTCCTCAGTAATTTTCCAGGGTTGGTGGTTGGTCATTCATTTTGATTGACGTGTGACACGCAAATAACGGGAAATCTGGTCACAACGTTCATACACGGTACATCTTGGTGATGGATAGACATGACTCTCCCCCCTCTGCCCATGACTACATAACATGTGTGACTCCAGCATCAGTACATGTGTGACTCCAGCTCAGTACATGTGTGACTCCATTCTGGCTCCATTCCATTCATGACTCTGTCCAGCATCAGTACATGTGTGACTCCCGCATCAGTACATGTGTGGACTCAGCATCAGTACATGTGTGACTCCATTCTGTGCTCCATTCCATTCATGACTCTGTCCAGCATCAGTACATGTGTGACTCCATTCTGCGCTCCATTCCATTTTATGCATCAGTACATGTGTGACTCCAGCATCAGTACATGTGTGACTCCATTCTGCGCTCCATTCCATTTCATGACTCTGTCCAGCATCAGTACATGTGTGACTCCAGCATCAGTACATGTGTGACTCCATTCTGCGCTCCATTCCATTTCATGCATCAGTACATGTGTGACTCCAGCATCATACATGTGTGACTCCATTTTGCGCTCCATTCCATTTCATGACTCTGTCCAGCATCAGTACATGTGTGACTCCAGCATCAGTACATGTGTGACTCCATTCTGTGCTCCATTCCATTTCATGACTCTGTCCAGCATCAGTACACGTGTGACTCCTATTTTACACCATCTATATTTGGTTTGCATTTCTACAGAGAATTTATTGTTCAATCGCATCACAATTTCATGTGAAAATGCCATCCACAGCCTGCTACATCCCAGCAACAAAAGAAAACAAAGTTCTTCTGTTTGTTCAATTAGACAAACATTCTGTGCCAAATCAACATCCCAAACTGTCCTATAACAACAGAGAAATCATCATAGAATCTTCTCTCTATTAAAGAATCAACTGTGATTGCATAGACTGCATGTACATGTGTGTATGTGACTGAACATGTGAAGGTTGTTGTCACGAGTTTGTCACGAGCCTACGACGTTCGACCCACCTAGGGTGGCGGAATTACTTATTTGTTTATTGTCGTTGCTGTTGTCGTGTATCCGTCCCTTAGGGTGGTTTGTGGTGCAGTTGCACCTTGGTGTGGTTCAGCTCAACTTCGGTCTGCTTTCTCTCTCTCTCTCTCTAATTCCACCGCCCGTGCTATTCATCCTGCAAGTTCACGGGTGGCCGGTACCTTTCTCTCGAACTTTCTGTCTATCGGCCTCTCGCCCTGTCTTTTTACCTGTCGCACGTGCTTCGTTCCTTTTAGTTTGAAGTATGCTCACTCGTGACGCAGCATGGCATGTTGGCCGCCATTGCTGAGGGAGGTTAGCTCTTCACTCGAGCGGAAGATGTCTCTGGGGGCGCCTGCTCCAGTCCTGGTTCTTTACCTTATCGTCGAGAGTACAGTCAGTACTTTCAATTCCTGCAGTCGGCCTGTAGGAGAGGGACATCATTTCTTCTGTTTCCGCATCTTCGCCTCTGTCCTCTCGACTGGACAGAGGGTAGAGAGAGTCCTTTGACCCGTCTCTTCGGGGTCACCCACGGGTAGCTGGTAACATCAGTTTCGTGGTCTGTTTGTTTTGATTTGTTGTTGTTAGCCGGCTTAGTCTTCGCTTTTGCGCAATTTTCTTTGTTTTCGAAATTGTAAGAGAAATATTGTGTGAGACCTTTTCTCTGTTAATTCCATCTTAACCTGGCCATTCTAAATTATTTCCAAAATTCTTTCTCATGTTTTATGTATCTGGTGATGCGGTAGTCGGTGGGGAAGGGAGAGAACCTGGTGATTCAGGTTGGAACTTGCTTGGTCTCGCTCGTCCGCCCCTGTCACATTCGCCGGACTTTTATCCTTCGGCCACCGTCTGTTTGTGTGTGCAAGGAGAACGATTTTATGTTCACGAGCGTGCGTACGCATGATTTGTCGTTCGGGTGCGTGGTTGGAGATTTGTGTTATTTTGAAATGTGTTTATAAAATGTGACAATTATGCCATTGAATTACTATTTGCAAATGTGGTGACAGTTATTAAGCGATGGGTCGCTGTGTTGATTTATTTCCTAAGGAAGGAAAACGTTAAGCGTGAGTGAGAGAAGGGTGAAGATAATTCATATTTGTTTTTATAACCTGTTGATTTAATGCAGTCTTTTACCTGCATCGTGTGAGAAGACTTGATTCAATGGGTGTACTGTGTGCGTTTAATACACTTCCCCTCGCCCATCATGCGAGTGGCTGATAAGACTTGACAGCAATGGTCAGACGGTACTGACGGCATGGTCAGACCCTTCTCCTTCCTCCTTCCTTCTTCTTTTTCCCTTTCCCTC
>JAFLJL010005529.1:0-28213 GCA_018398815.1 Conus ventricosus
CGTACACGAATAGGGCGGGATTAGGTTCGATGGCACTTATGTGTCTCCCCCAACAAAGAGGATGAAGATTTTCTTCATTTTAATTTTTTTTAGTTTTTAAAGTTCAAATCTTTGCCAAGTCATTACTACAACGACTGAGAATTGTTAACCTGCACTTGTTTTCCCCCACAACTTAATTGTTCAGCATTCTATATATATATATATATATTATATGCGCGCGCGCAGGTGGGGGGGGGGGGGGTAGGGTGGGGGGGGGGCGTACTGTTGTTAAATTCACACGCGCATCAGGTTATCGGTTTTCCTTATTTGTAGTAGAAACTGGAGAAACCAAGCACAGGTTCCTGGTTATTGCGTCAGTATTTGTTAGGGACGATTATGATGATGAAATACGAAGGAAAAACCGTTCGGAAACAAATACGATGAGAAGTGCCATAAGAAACTCGCAGAACAGACAATGCTCCTTCTAACTCCCTCCTCCCCCCCCCCCCCCCCCCCCTCTATTTCTCTCTCTCTCTCTCTCGCTCTCGCTGTCTGTCTTTCTGTCTCTCTCTCTCTCTCTCTCTCTCTCTCTCTTTGTCTGTCTCAAAGCTTTATTTGTGGTGGCTGGAATTAGCTTTTGTTGTTGTTTATATCGTTGTTGTACTTTGTGTGTTGTGTGGTGTGTGTGTGTGTGTGTGTGTGTGTGTGGTGTTGTGCGCGCGTGTGTGTTTTTAAACGTAATAAAACCGAAGATTCACTATGGGTACTAGTTATAGGCGTTTAATGGTTGCCACTGATGACGACAGAAAGATGGAGACCACAGATTTAAAACAAAACAAAAAAAACATAAAGCAAACAAACCTACCTATACATGACACAACGACGCGCGCCACCACACAAAGAAATATTCTTCCGGTTCTAAAAAATCACCTCCACACAGTTGCCGCACCGACTCCCTCCCGCCCCCCCCCCCCCTCCCCCACCCTCCTCACCCCCCCCCCACCCCCTCCCCTCACATCCCCCACTCTCCCAGCCCGATCTAAACCCATCCCATCCGTGGCAGACTGAAGGAGTGGTAGTAAGAGAAGTGTGAGGGGAGCTGGGCGAGATAGAGAAGTAGGGAAGGTGGGGTGGGGTGGGGTGGGGTGGGGTACGTGTGTTAAGTAGAGGCTTGGGGAGGGAGGGGGAAGGGGGAGCGGCGTGACTGACGAAGGTGAGGGTTGGAGGGGGTGAGGTAGGAGGGGGGGGGGGGGGGGCGGAAGAGGGGGGGGGGGTGACAGAAAAAAAAGTCGTACAGTGCCCAGGGTAGAGAGCCTGACGGGTTCCCTCCCAAGGCAGAGGGAGAGAGAGAGAGAGAGGCCTTGGTCTGTATTGATCGGTGTGAGGGTGGTTGGGGTGGGTGGTAGTTGGGTGGCAGCCTTCAGTGGTGTGTGTGTGTGTGGTGTGTGTGTGTTAGGAAAAAAGGACTGAGTCACTTTGCTCTGCAGACTTTTTTCAACGTTTACGTCACTCTCAGATTAGACGTTGCGTCCTGCGGACGTCTGTCTTTCTGTGTCTCTGTCTCTGTCTGTCTGTCTCTCTCTCAGTCTCTGTTCTCTTTCTCTGCCTCTCTCTGTCTCTGTCTGTCTCTGTCTGTGTGTGTGTCTGTCTGTCTCTCTCTCTCTCTCTCTCTCCCCTCTCTCTCTCTCTCTCTCTCTCTCTCTCTTCTCTCTCTCTCTCTCTCTGTGTTTCTGCTTCTCTCTCTCTCTGTTTCTGCTTCTGTCTCTTTCTCTCCCTGTCTGTCTGTCTGACTCTCTGTCTTTCGTCTGTCTGTCTGACTGGTCTGTCTGTCTCTCTCTCTCTCTCTCTCTCTCTTCTCTCTCTCTCTCTCTCTCTCTCTCTCTCTCTCTTCTCTCTGTGTGTCTCTGCTCTTTCCTCCCCCCCTCCCCCCTCCTCCTCCTCTCTCTCTCTCTCTCTCTCTCTCTCTCTCTCTCTCTCTCTCTCTCTTCTCTCTCTCTCTCTCTCTCTCTCTCTCTTCTCTCGGCTTGTTGCTTGGCTCGACCAGGCTGGGTCTTGTTTGCTGGCTTGTCGGGGACATCTGCGTGTGTTGGTGTATTGTGTGTGTGTGTGGCGCGCGCGCGCATGTGTGTGTGTTTGTGTGTGTGTGTGTGTGTGTGTGTGTGGTGTGTGGTGTGTGTGTGTGTGTGTGTGTGTGTGTGACTCTCCTTGTCGCTGTCTAATTGTTTGCCTCTGTTTCTCTGTCACTGTCGCTCTCTCTCTCTGTCTGTCTGTCTCTCTCTCTGTCTCTCGCTCTGTCTCTCTTCTCTCTCTCTCTCTCTCTCTCTCTCTCTATCTCTCTCTCTCTCTCTCTCTCTCCTGCCTCCTTCACTGCTTCCCCCTCTCTCTTTACGCAGCCACTTGTATCTGTCTGTCTGTCTCTCTCTTTCTCTCTCTCTACCTCCTTGCCTCAACCCTCCCCCTCCTTTCACCCCCTCTCCTCCCAAAGGTTACTCAGAATTACGTTTCCAGTATAAGCAACGGGCTCTCTCTCTCATAGGAAATTTAGCAAGGTTTCTCCAGATTGAGTGTTGCAGGTGAGCCACATAGAAAATAAAAGCGTCAACCAGCGGCGAAGACAAAAGGAGAGAGTGAGGGGAATGTGAGGCGGAGTGAGTCAGTTGTGATTCCTCTGCGTGTAGTTGTATCCTTGCGTGGAGCAACAGTAGATAATTCCCCCCACGCAAAGTTGTGTAGGCATCAGAACGCGCCGCACACAGTTAGTTGACCTCTTCTCAAACACACACACACACACACACACGCACGCACGCACGCACGTCACGCACGCACGCACGCCGCTACGCACGCACGCACGCAAACACACAAACCACACACAAACACACACACAAAACTCACACACACACTCCACACACACACCCACACACAGCTTGTGGACGGTTCCATTCTTTTTGATGAGGTATTGATTGATTACTGAGATCGCATCTTAGTGAAAGTCCTCGTGAAATTTCCAGGCTGTTTTGTTTTTTTATTCTGTGCTTGTTGGTTTTGTTTACTCACACGTAAATGCGCAACAAGTTCAGATATGTGTGTGTGTGTGTATGTGTGTGTGTGTGTGTTTTTTTTGGGGGGGTGTGTTGTGTGTGTGTGTCGTGTGTGTGTGCAGGGGGTCACCTACCTTGTTGTATTGGTGTGTCTTGGAGATGTGTTGTATATAGTGGGTAGAGACGTACGTTATGATTGAGAGAGAGAGACAGAGAGGAGAGTGAGAAACAGGAGACAGACAGGACAGACAGACAGACTGGGCGGTACAGAGCAGCATTGGTGCAGGGAGAACAACAATGAAAGATCATCCTCGTTTCGTCGCTGTTCCCTGCCCCACCACCACCTCGTCACCCCCACCCCCCCCCACCCGTCTCCCTCCCTCTCTCTCTCTCTCTCTCTCTCTCTACCTCCGTTGTCCGTACACCTTACTTATACATGACAACCACCACACAGTCTTCTGACTATCATTGATGGGCTTCTTTAAATCAGCATCCGAGAGAGGAGAGAGAGAGAGAGAGAGAGAGACAGACGTACCATCTTTTTTATTGGTGGGGAAAACGAGTGAGAGGAACACAAGGTCCAATTTAGTACCAAACGCGGCTAGTTTGCTTGAGAGTGATGGGTCCCATCCCCCCTCCCCCCTCCCCCGTCCCCATTAAACTCCCTGCAGTTGTTCTGTTTCCCTTGATTTTTGATCCATGTGATTGAAGGTCTTGTGGAAATTTTGACATCTGATTCTTTGGCATTTGTTTTGGTGTTGTTGTTAATGGAATCAGGTTACCAAAAACTAACCTAGCATATACATTGCCAAGGAAGCAAATTTTAATCTTAATGAATATTATTTACTTGACAAAACAAACAAAACTGTAATAAATTCAAAAAACTGTTGAGTGTTGAAGGTTCATACAGAGAAGAGTTGGTTAGGTAAGGTGAACGTGAAGTTTACCAGTTTGGGTTAGAAAGGTAAAAGCGTGAAGCGTCAGGTTGGGTTAGGTAGAGGTGAAACGTGAAGGTTACTCAGTTGGGTTATGTATGGTAAACGTGAAGGTCAGAGATGGTTGGTAAGGTGAACGTGAAGGTTACGTTGGGTTAGGTAAGGTAATCGTTGAAGGTTAGTTGGGTTAGGTAAGGTAAACGTTGAGAGGTCAGAGTGGTTAGGTAGGTATACGTGTGTAGGTTACAGTTGCGGTTAGGTAGGTAAACGTGAAGGTTACAGTTGGGTTAGTAGTACAGTGAAGGTTACAGTTGGGTTAGGTTTAGGTAAAACGTGAAGGTCAGAGTTGGGTTTTTAGGTAGGTAAAGTGGCAAGTTCAGTTGGGTTAGGTAAGGTTAAAAGTGGAAGGTCAGAGTTGGCTTAGGTAAGCGTAAACGTGAAGGTTAAGTTGGGGTTAGGGTAAGGTAAAACGCGATGGGTGGGAGCCGCCGTATTTTTACGAGCTTCCGTAAAACCAATTGTTTTTTTTTTTTTTTCCCTTTACAACGGATTTTTGGCTTTGGACATACGCGAATAACGATTATTTCGGCAATTTTCCCGGCACAACTTCGTCCTCATCCTAGTGCGCAAGTCGAACGTGCGATTGAACGTGAAAGAAATGGCTGTTTCTGGAGGTTAGTGGACTATAGAGCTGGCGGAATATCGATGCGGAGATGAAAAAGACCAAGTGGAGAAATGAATGGTAGATGAAACAGACAAAATAGGATCGCCTGTTCCTATGTGGCTCGAAAATGCGTGGAACCTGGGCGCGCTGCATGGTGTGCAATTGTTGGAAGAAAATTCGTCTACAAGTCGAACGGGGAAGAGTCTATTGCAAGCCATGTTAGCGAGATGGTCCATGTGGAGAGGCTAAAAGCCTCTTGAAACATGCATCAACACTGCCCGCGCCTGCATCCCCTGTGCTTGCTCCTCTGTCAAAAGTGGACTCCTTGGTTGGTATGTGCGAGAACTCAGATCCGGAGACTTGTGCGTTTTTGGACGTGGGACATATTGGGCTGTTTTGGTGGCCCGAGCATTGCCCCTAACGCGGTCTTTGGCTCCAGAGTTTAGTCGCCTTCTGTAGAAACTTATGCAGCAGCCACCCAAGCCTCGAACGACTGGCCAAATTCATTTTGTGGGTTTGCCTTCTATAAGTCACAAAAGACAGAAACCAGCAGCTCAAATGAAAGTTTGTGGCCTAAAGTCACAAATCCACGTGTTTTGGCAAAAAAACCAAGACACTGAAGAGCGAACAGTAAGCTTGTATGTATGTATAAAATAGGGATTGTCAATGTATTTTTTGATCTCAGATTTAGCTACGCCCTATGGGAGTGGATAGGTGTGGACAAAATGGATGGCTTTTAATATAATTCATTTTGATAGGTACGTCTTCACGATTGCTTTCTTGGGGGGTTCTGTCTTCAAACTCCCTTAGGATTACTCACTCTGATGCTTTTGCTTCACCCGAGTTCGCCAAAGTGCATTGTGGGGCCTATAGTATAGACTGTCTGTTCTCACTAAACTCCCCCATGTATGCTCACGCTACTGTTTTTTTTGCTCAACCTGACTTTGTAAGTGTTGTGGGGGCCTTAAGGTCTGCTACTCCATTAGGATACTGTTTTTTGTGAACTGCTGTTCAATGTAGTTGCCATACCTGTAATTCATAGAATGGGTGAGTAGGGCGGTACTTTATGATTAATCTATTTATTTTGTATTGTAGTTGTTTTATCTTTCTTTTTTTCTTTTTTTTTTCCAACTATACGAGAAGTATGCATTCTTATGGTTCACACAACCACAGCAAAGAATCAGATAACTGTAAACATTCTCCCAGGAACTGCCAGCCAAACACACCTTGAATTTGTGGATTTTCGTCATGCGGTGGGGGGCTTCGCCTCCCCAGACGGGACCCCCACGGGGCTTTGCCCCTGGACCCCACAGGGCTGGCGGCCCCTGGACCTGCCATTTTTTTTTTTTTTCCAGTAAAAACAAAAATTTTCACTCCCTCCCAAGTTAAACGTGAAGGTTACTGTTGGGTTAGGTAAGGTAAAGGTGAAGGTTACAGTTGGGTTAGGTATGGTAAACGTGAAGGTTACAGTTGGGTTAGGTCAGGTATAAACGTGAAGTTACAGTGGGTTAGGTAAGGTAAACGTGAGGTTACAGTTGGTAGGTATGGTCAACTTGAAGGTCAGAGTTGGGTTAGGTAAGGTAAACGTGAATGGTTACAGTTGGGAGTAGGTAATGGTAAACGTGAAAGTTCAGAGTTGCGTTAGGTAAACGGTGACGCTGAAGCGTCAGAGTTGGTGTTAGGTAAGGTAACGTGAAGGTCAGAGTTGGGTTAGGTAAGGTAAACGTTGAAAGGTCAGAGTTGTGTTAGGTAAGGTAAACGTGACGGTTGCGAGTTGGGTTAGGTATGGTAATAGGTGAAGGTTCAGAGTTGGGTTTGGTAAGGTAAACTGTGAAGGTCAGAGTTTGGGTTAGGTAAGGTAAACGTGGAAGGTTAGAGGTTGGGTTAAGGTAAGGTAAAACGTGGAAGGATGGAGTTGGGTTAGGTAGGTAATACGCTGAAGGTTTTAGGTTGGGTTAGGTAATGTAAAACGCGAAGGTTGTAGAGTTGGGTTAGGTAAGGTAAACGCGATAGGATAAGTGTTGGGTTTAGGTAGGTAAACGTTGAAGGTTAGAGTTGGGTTTAGGTAAGGTGAACGTGAAGGTTTTAGTGGGTTGGTAAGGTAGAACGTGATGGTTAGGAGTTTGGGTTAGGTAAGGTAAACGTGAAGGTTGGAGTTGGGTTGGTAAGGTAAACGTGAAGGTTAGAGTGGGTTAGGTAAGGTAAACGTGAAGGTTAGAGAAAGTAAGCTTAGGATGAGGGACAGGGTTCGGGTCATTCTGTAGGGGGAGGTCAGGTGTCCTCTGGGTCGTCGTTTCTTACCTAGTTCGTTCTTTAATGAAAGCACTCACGCTGGAGCGTGAGAGAGAGCAGACGCAAATCGGGCTCTTCTCAATTAACAACATGTCAGTCTTGGCGTCTCACGCGACCTCCTTACCTCCCCCTCCCCGGCCTGCCTCCCCCACTCCTCCCGCCCTCCTCCTTCCACCCCACCGGCCATCCCACTACTTATCCTTCCCACCCACAAACCGACGCTCCATTCTTCTGACAACTGTTGTTGTTGGTTTGGCCTCAGTGTGTCTGAAACTCGTTGGAAAGTACAAGTGTTTTGTGTCAAGGAAAGACAGGCACAGCAAAAGAAGGTGTGGGGGGGAAGGGGGGGGGGGTGGTCGTTTCAAGGGAGGTGAGTGCAGGCAGAAACGTGTTTAAAAGGATTTAAAAGTAACTCCTGAACGATGTGTAACATGGACAAAAACATTACAACGTCAAAAAGAAAAACAAAAGAAAAAACGACGCGCTTCGACTTCTTAGGTCTTCTTAGGCAAGATTAACAACAGTAGGACAACGAAACACGGAAGAACGAGCAAATCATTTATCTCTCTTCCTATCTTCTCGGGGGACGGGGGTTGAGGGGGTCTTCTCGAATTCGACGCAAGATGGGCGTTGAATGGGGAGGGAAGTGGTCCGAGGGGGGGGGGGGGGGGGGTCTTGGTGGTTTGTGCTCATAAGGGAGACAAATCCAGATTGGATCTTGTTCTATGGCGGTGTAGGCGGGGTGGGGTTGGTGGTATTGGACGGGGAATGAAGGTTGGGGTTTGGTGGGGGGTGGGGTGGGGTGGGGGAGAGGAGGGGGAGTTGGGGATGAGTAGTGGGATGTGGGGGGAGTGGGGTGCAGGCGCAGTGGTGGCACATCCCCCATCCCCCCCCCCCCGCCCTCCCCCCCCCCACCCGCCCCCCGGGCCTTGCTGAGATCAATACAGAAGGGGTTACTCAGTGGGGGAATCTCCCGCGGCTGTTTTGGTCTACCAGTGTTACCGCAGATTGTTTGTTGATGATGATGCATGGGCCGTCCTCAAACACGGGGTTGTGTGTGTGTGTGTGGGATCGTGTAGGGAATGGCCCCGCAGTGCCGCCGCCGATGTGTGTGGTTGTGTGTGTGTGTGGTGTGGTATATGTGTGTGCGTGCGTGCGTGCGAAGCGATGGGGGGATGTGATAGGGGTTGGTATGCTCAAAAGACACCTTAATGGACTAGCCCAACCTTGTCAGGTGTCGTCACCCCCCCCCAAAACCGGGTGTTTATAACCAGCAGTGCGGAGCTGTGGGCAGCATAACGGAGTTCACGTGCTGTGAGTGTGGTCTGCGTGCCTGCATCGTTTTCTCTCTGACACTGACTTGGGACGTATGCTCATCAGCATGTCCTGCGAGTCGTAGTAACAGGTTTCCTGTTTTGGATTGGTGTTTCTTATGTCACATCCCCGCTGCTATCTCTCCCGTCTCACTATTTTTCTTTTCCCACTTTGTGGTGGGTGTTTGTGTGTGTGCTGTGTGTGTGGTGTGTTTACGTACACACAATTTACGTTGTGCGAAAGCACACGTTAGGCCTACGCACGGCAGACAGAACTTAATGCATGTGCGACGAGCGCCACTCTCATGTATAGTTTCCCTCTGTCTTGTCAGTCTGTCTGTCTGTCGTTTCTCTCTCTCTCTCTCTATCTCTCTCTCTCTCTCTCTTCATCTCTCTCTCTCTCTCTCTTCATGCGGCACCGCACGCACACCGCTGAAATAAGTTACAGAGATCTGTAGTGTCTTGTCTCTCTCTCTCTCTCTCACTCTCTCTCTCTTCTCTCTCTCTCGTCTCTTCTCTCTCCTCTCTCGCCTCCCTCTCCTCTCTCTCTCCTTCTCTCTCTCTCTCTCTCTCTATTACTTCTCTCTCGATTTGTTTTTGAGCACTGTAGGTTCCTCGGCGTGGAACGTAACTTGTGGATAAGGGAAAGGCCTTTGACCCCCCCCCCCCCCCCCCACCCTGCCCCCCCCCCCCCCCCCCCCCATCTCCGCAAAGGTCGGACTGGGAATGGTTGTGTCTTCCTCCTGGTCAGGGCTGGGGTGCAGTGTATCGGTGGCCAGTCGTTCAGGAAGTGTACAACAGGCTGTGGTCAGGGCAGAGTGTATAAGCAGGCAGTGGTCAGGGCGTGTTTTAGGCAGGCAGTCGTCAATTGCAGTGTATAGCCGGCTGTGGTCAGGGCAGTGTTTTTAGCAGGCTGGTCGTAAATGCCAGTGTTATAGCTAGGGCAGTGAGGTCAGGGCAGTGTATTGCAGGCAGTCAGTCAATGCAGTGTAGAGAAGGCAGTCGTCAGGGCAGTGTACAGCAGGCAGATCGTCAGGGCAGTGTAACAGCAGGCAGTCGTCCAGGGCAGTGTTCAGCAGGCAGTGGTCAGAGGCAGTGTAGCTAGCAGGCAGTGTGGTCAGGGCAGTGTTAGCAGGCAGTGGTCAGGGCGTGTATAGCAGGCTGTTGGTCATGGAGTGTATAGAAGGCAGTCGTCAGTAGCAGTGTATTAGCCAGGCAGTGGTCAGGGCAGGTATAGCAGGCAGTGGTCAGGCAGTGTTATAGCGGCAGTGGTCAGGGCCAGTGTATAGCAGGACAGTCGTTGCAGGGCAGTGTTATAGCGGGCAGTCGTCAATGCTGTTGTATAGCAGGCAAGTCGTCAATTGCAGTGTATAGCAGGCAGTCATCAGGGAGATGTATAGTAGGCATGTGGTCAGGGGGCAGTGTATAAGAACGGCAGTCGTCAGGGCGTGTTATAGCTGGCAGGTCGTCAAATGCAGTGTATAGCAGGCTGTCGTCAGGGCAGTTGGATAGCAGGCAGTGGTCAGTGCAGTGTATAGCAGGCTGTCATCTTGGGCAGTGTAAGCAGGCTGTCGTCAGGGGCAGTGTTTATAGCAGTCATTCGTCAGGGCAGTGTATAGCAGGCAGTGGCATGGGCAGTGTATAGCAGGCAGTCGTCAGGGACTGTGCGTTATCCCGCCAAGCTATGTCAGTCTACCCAGCCTGAGTTGAGTTGCAGCTGTGGTCCTTGTTATTTCTTCTTTCATTTTCATTTTTTTTCCTTTTTCTTTCTCAAGATTTGACAATCCGTGCGCTAATGGGGAGGGGGGAGGGGGGGGGGGTTGCGGGAGCGATGGAATTTCCCCCATACTATCTTGAACCTCAGGCTCACACACTTCCTCTAGTCACATGGCTGAGACAGGAGTCGAATTAGAGCTGATTCATGAAGAGTCCGCAGAACTCTCACGCAGTTTTATACATAATAGAAGCACAGAGACCGTGGATTTTTGAAACGACCGCGACCAACCGAAAAAACCCCCGCACGGACTTGGTCGCTAAGGATCCGTATTAGGCCTATCGGAGCAAGAGGGGGGGAAGTAGGGTTAGCAGCAAAGCGAGTGTCGCCGGGCTTGTCATTGGAGCAGCTCTTCTGTTCGGTCACCGCGCGCAATCGCCGCGGCGTCCAGCGGGGTTGAGTCTCGCGACTACTTCGCTGCCGCCCGGTGCCCCTGAAGGGCCATATGTTTTCATACTTCCACTTGTTTCGACGTGCCTTCCGTCTGTCCCTCAGTCAGTCGTGGTACTGGAGCCGGGCGTACGCAGTGTAGTGTGTGGGCGGGACGGAGTTGAGCGTGGCGTGAGTTGTGTCGGAATATTCTCTTGTGGAGAGGAAATATCCCTAGCTGTGTGTGTGTGTTGTGGACTGTGGGTTACTGTATAAGCTGATTGAGTTGAAGTGTGCTTGTGACGGACTGTTCAATCTCAACTGTCCACAGCCGGCCGCGGGCGTGTGAAGAGACTTTAAAGACACAGTGATGGTAAGGTTGTTTGGTTGTTGGGTGTCGTGGGAGGCATTTTGGTGCTTCAGCGCCGAGGCAGGTGAATGACCCTCACCGCTGGAACCTCAGCAACGCTCGTTCGTTCGCACAGATTTTTTTCGTTGCACAGATTTTTTTTTTGTTTTGTTTTTTGTTCGTTGCAGGCGGGACGTAGGAGGGGAGCCTGTGGTTTGATCTCCTACACCATAACGCCGCGTCTCTCTACCATGTGGGTTAGGTCTATCAGATTGGGGGGGGGGGGGGGGGGGGGGGGGCTAGAGAGTTCACGAAAGACAGTTGAAGAATAGTATACGAATTCGCAGGGGGTGTTTGCATGCCTTTTTCGGGTGTGTTTTAGGTTCTGCTCGATGCTAAGAGACGGTAAGACACACGTCAACCTGGCCACTTTGACCTGTCCTGCCACACATGTGGGTGCAGATAATTTTATTTCATTTCACAAGTTAGGGATATGCATGCCACATCGCAAATGCGCATTTTGTTGCTGTTCACATGCGCCACAACGTATCATACTGGGAGTTCTGTCCGTAAAATTGTAACGCATGGCCCCAACACGTGTGTCAGTTGACTAACATTGTTTTACTAGTTAGTTTTGTTTGTTTGTGTGTTTTTTTTACGTGCTGGTGGTTTTTATTGACTCCATAATTCCTGATGAAAAAAACATCGGATGGTAAAGGCATGCGGTTACTATTTACAGACAAGAACACCAGTAGGGATGGACGTTGTGCTGTTGCGACATGTGATCTCAGCAACCAAACAATGGCTGCATTAGATGTTGCATGATATCCCTACTTGTGAAATGAAATTAAATATCTGCACCACATTGTGGGGCAGGACAGGTGTCAAGTGGGGCAGGTGAGGGTGTGTCTTACGCATCTTTGCATCGAGCAGAAACGGAAAACACCCGAAAAAGTGCATGCAAGACAGCCCCCTGGATTTGTTTACTATTCTTCAACATTCCAAACAACAACAACAAAAATAAAATTCGCTCCAATTGAAGGATCACTTTTTCCTTTTCTTTTATTGAGGTCTTCTGTTTTTTTTCTTTTTCTGTCATTACTTGTTTTAAAAAAAATTTTTTTGTTTTTGAAACCGTGATGTTGCTGAGAATCATGATGAGTACATTTGTTGTTGGTTGTAGCGTTCCACAGGCGACGGAAGTGTGTTATGCTGTTCTTGTATTTATCATCTACTCACGTTTGGCGTTAACAGGAAGACTTGAGGAGGCGCAGTGTAGGCTCTCCCGCCGCTCCCTCCCGTTCAGGGACGGGCAGTACAGTGAGTACACACCCACCCGTTCCAATTCGTCCACACAACGACCGTCTGTCTCGCGGACACGTGCCATAAGCCGGTTGTCTACATGTCCGTCGGGGAGCTGGAGTTTGCTCGGTGGAAAGTGGATACTGACAAGCTGTAAGATTATTCCGACCGCTGTCTCTCTGTCCCGTATCACTTTCATCATTCTAGTCACTTCCGCCATTCTCACGCCGCCTCACTCCCCCTCCCCCCACCCCCTCCCCACGCTATTTCCCTCCGGGGTTCTCTTCACGGAACCTTTGCAGAGTGCTGTCTCGCTGGGACAAGCGTAGGTCTGTATGAAAACGTGCACAGCGCATAGATGGATTTTTGCGGTCGTCAGCACGGACATACAAGATTTCCTCCTGTCTTTTTGTTTTGTTCAAATACATGTCTATATGAAGTGGGGGTTTATCTATTTTGGAATGTGTGTGTGTGTGTGTGTGGCGGGGGGGGGGGGGGGGGGGGGGGGGCGGCAGAGAGAAAACGGAAGGAAGACCAGATTCTTTATGAATTGAGTCGCGTGCCGGAAGGTGTGAATAGTGGAAACACGCCAGTTGTGTTGTGTTGTTTTCTGGCTATCCTCTGGAAGACATCAATGAGGCAGAGGAATCGTGCCTCTTCTTCACCGCATTGTGAACAGGTGAGCATGGATTGAATTCTGTTGGCCGATATATAATCATTAGTTTGGACCCACTCTGGAGTATGGGAAAATGTGATATGGTGTCTACTTTAAAGGGGCAGTCGTGTGAGTAGTGGGACGAGTGGCAGAAGAAGAGCCACCTTGTTCCATTAAAAAGTTTAAACATATTTGCTCAGTAGATCGAGCCGATGGTTAAAACAATGTACCATCGATAGAAGTTCCGCGAATATGGGGAGGAGAGACTTGATTGCGAAACTTACGAGCTATGGAATGGACTTAAACAGCAACAAAATTTTAAAGATTTTTTCATCTAACCTCTTAATCATAATTTACAGAAATTTGCTAACAAGTCCAAAACTAAAGTTGATCGCACTCTATCATTAGAAAATTTTACTTTAAGTAAAGTGTGGGACATATTGAGAATAAAAAAACAACAACTACTGCCACACATTAAAAAAGCAAATGATTTGAATACTTTCAATACCTTCTGGATAACTAAGCAGGAGTTAATATATTTGAAATTTCAGTTTGATTGACAGAATAGAGTAAATATAAATCCTGCGCATATGCAGATTATGCAACCACTATTTATTTATATAGATTAGCAATGATTAGGACACTAAAGCTGTGGAGGCAATTCTACGTCCAGGTGAATCCAACTGAGAACTGCTCGCCACAGCGCTGCCGATTAGTTCTTTCATCAGCCGTTTCTTTATTAGTTAGTGTGGGACAAGTAGAAATTGGGGGGGTGGGTAACAAGGGTGGTTAGTTTGTTTTGGTATCAGCTTGTTACCGGTACAACTGACACTACGGGGAAACGCTAGACCTGCAGTTGGTGGGGATACACTAGCGATCAAAGCCCATTGTTTCCTCGTGAAATGCACCACGATAGAGCAGGCGCAGCGTTTAAACTAGCGAGATTTACGCGGGGATTCAACCCCGCAATCAATAGTCTCTTACGTATGTCGTTCTCCACACCGATACTAGTTTGATGGAACTGAAAGAAACAGTGTGTCCCTCCTGCGTCTTCTGTTTTTCATCGCTGTGCGGGGGGAGCCCTGCAGTCAACCTGATTTGTTTCCCAGCGAAACTGCGGGAGAGAGAGAGAAAGAGATGAGAGAGGATGATGAGAGAGAAGATCGAGCGTAGAGAGAGAGAGGGAAGGGAGTCATACTTACTAGTAGAGATAGGTTCTAAGTTTTGTTTCATAGAATTCGCAAAAAAAGTAAAAAGCACTCATCCAGGAATGAAATAGCTGAATGGAGCGGTGGTGTGGTCGGGGGGGGGGGGGGGGGGGGGGGGGGGGGTGGACGGAGAGGAGGGGTGTGTGTATGTGGATTTGGGGGGAGCTAGCTACTTTTCACGTTTCAAACACTGTGTGAAACCACTTCATTTACTGTGTAGACACGACTAGGGAGATAGGGGGAGGGGGGCGGGGGAGTGGGGGGGGGGGGATGGGGAGGTAAAGTAAGGGGATGGGAGGTTTGAGAAGGGGCGAGGGGGGCGGGAGGTGGCGAGAAAAACATTCTCAAAATACCTCGGATGTTGCTACACTGGTCATATGGTGTTTTGAGCAGGAAAAGACACACTACCTACGAAATACCTACATGGGACATGGCCGTTCTTGAGCCAGAAAAGCACTACATACTCTAACGATTATAACATTACATTGGACTAATGGCGGTTTTGGGAATAAAGCACTTTCACATACCTACCAAAGATACTACATTGGAAAATCTGTTTTGAGACCAGAAAAGATTTCACATACCTACAAATATAACCTAATTTGGGACAATATGTTGTTTGAGGCAGATAAGCACTTTTCACCATACCTGCCGTAGTAACTGAGTTAACACTGGGCCCATGATTTTTGTTTTTGAGCCATGAAAGCATTCTACACATTCCCTCTATGTAAGTTAGTTAAACTGGGCGTGGTGTTGTTGAGCCAGAAGAGCATTTCACATTCTCGAAATAACTACATTGGAATTGGTGTTATGAGCCAGAAAAACCATTTCTCATAACCTACAAATATAAACTTCATTGGAATTAGTGTTTTGAGCAAGAAAAAGCATTCTACTCCACCCCCGAAAGTAACTTAGTTACATGGACGTGGTGGTGTGAGCAAAAAAGCATTCTCACATAGCTCTCGAAATACTACATTGGACTTGGTGTTTTGAGCGAAAATCTCATCGCACAATACGCCCCGAAGTAACTTAGTTACACTGGGCGATGGTGGGTGTGTGGTAAGTTGTTACCGGGCGGATGGTGGCGTTGTGTGTGTGTAAGTTAGTTAACACCGGGCGTTGGTGGTGTGTGTGGTAAGTTAGTTACACTGGGCGTCGGTGGTCTGGTGTGTGAGTAAGTTAGTTCCACTGGGCGAGGGTGGTGTGTGTGGTATGGTAGATACATGGGCGATCGGTGGTGTGTGTGGTACGTTACATCTGGGCGATGGTGGTGTTGTGTGAGCAAGCTGGCCTGTAGGTGAGAGGGGAAGCCAGCCAACACCTGTGAAGTGAAAGGAGACGCTGTGAGGAAATGACTAGACTCGAGTCGTTGCCATCTTGGAGTGGTTGGTGCCCCTGGGCATGGTGTTCGGCTGGTTCCGAGTGCAGTTGTTGGAGCTCTAGTGGTTCAGATGTGGGTCAGATTTCTATTTTCCACTACCACCCCGCATCCCCCTAAAAAGGGAAAAAAAGGGAAAAGTAAAAGTGTGTGTGCGTGTGTGTTGTAGGAAAATTGATTTTTTTTAAAAAGGGATGAATTTCGCAGCCAGACAACCGGGAGATGTTTGCCGAGCTCGATTGTGCCACGGCCTGTTTCGCGGAAGTTGTTTTGATAAAAAGTTGTAATGTATCAATTACTAGCAGTCGTGTACGAAAATCTAGCAAAACAGTAATCGCAGGACGAAAAAAATATGAGAACGCGAATGCTTGTGATTGTTTCTCCCCTTTAAGGCGGGTAGTTTTTCCCAATTAAAGGGAGATGGACTGTTGGCCGATATAAAGTCATTAGTTTGACCCCACCTGGAGTAGGAAAAATGTGTTATGGTGTCTTATTAAAAGGGCAGTCGGTGAGTGTGGGGGTGCGAGAAGAGCACTGTTCATTAAAAGTTTAAACATTTAGCTCTGTAGATCGATTGCGAAGGTTAAAATTTTCCATCGTTAAAGTTCCGACGATAAGGGGAGACTTGATTGAGACTTACGGCTATTTAAGGGACTTACAGCACAAATTTTAACAGATTTTTTTCAATAACCTCTAATCAAATTACAAGAAATTCTGCTAAAAATTCCAAATTAAAGATTGTCCCCAATAATTTTTAGAAAATTTTACTTTAGTAACAGAGTGGCACCATATTGAGATAAAAAAACAACAATACCTGCACACATTAAAAAAAAAGCAAAAGATTTGAATCTTTCAAAAACCTTCTGGATACTAACGCAGAGTTAAATTATTTTTAAATTTCAGTTTGATTGACAGAATAGAGTAAAATAAATCTGAGCATATGCATGCATTATGCAACCCCCTATTTATTTATATAGATTGATGATTAGGACACTAAAAAGCTGTGAGGCAATCTACGTCCCAGGTGAACTCAACTGAACTGACTCGCCACAGCGCTGCCGATAGTTCTTTCCATCACCGTCTTTTTAGTTAGTGGGGAAAGTAGAAATTGGGGGGGGGGGGGGTAACAAGGGTGGTTTGTTTGTTTTGGTATCAGCTTGTTCCCCGGTACAACTGACACTTACCAGGGAAACGCTAGACCTGCAGGTGGGGGGAACACTGCGATCAATGCCTTTGTTTCCACGTGAAATGCACCACGATAGAGCAGCGCAGCGTTTAAACTAGCGAGATTTACGAGTGGGAACAACCCCGAAATCAATAGTCTCCTTACGTCATGTCGTCTCCACACGTAATAGTTTGATGGAACTGAAAGAAACAGTGTGTCCCTCCTGCGTTTCTTCTTCTTCTTCGCTGTGCGGGGGGCTGCAGTCAACGCTGATTTTTTTTCCCCCAGCGAAACTGCGGAGAGAGAGAGAGAGAGAGAGAGAGAGAGAGAGAGAGAGAGGGAGAGAGAGAGGGAAGGAGAGTCATACTACTAAGGTAGAGATAGGTTCTAAGTTTTGTTTCATAGAATCGCAAAAAAAGAAAAACACTCAACCAGACTAAAAAGTGAAGGAGAGGGGTGGGGGGGGGGGGGGGGGGGGGGACGGAGAGGAGGGGGTGTGTGTATGTGGAGTTGGCGGGGAGCTAGCTACTTTTCACTTTTCACACACTGTGTGAACCACTTCATTACTGGTGTAGACACTACTAGGGAGATAGGGGGACGGGGCGGGGGGGCGGGGGGGGGGGGGGGGGTAAGGGGATGGGAGAGTGAGAAGGGGGGGGGGGGGGTGGCGAGAAAAACATTCTCACATACCTACGGAAAATAGCTACACTGGTCAATGGTGTTTTGAGCCAGAAAAGACACATTTCTACCGAAATACCTACATGGGACAATGGCGTTTTGAGCCAGAAAAGACACATACCTACCGAAATAACTTCAATTGGACAATGGCGTTTTGAGGCAGAAAAGCACTTTCAATACCTACCAAATACCTACATTGGACAAAGATGTTTTTTAGCCAGAAAAGCACTTTCACATACCTACCAAAATACTACATTGGACAATGATGTTTTGAGCCAGAAAAGCACTTTCACATACCCGCCGTAGTAAATTTAGTTACACTGGGCCAATGATGTTTTGAGCCAGAAAAAACATTCTCACATACCCCTCAAAAGTAAGTTAGTTACACTGGGCATGGTGTTGTTGAGCCAGAAGAGCATTCTCACATACCTACCGAAATAACTACATTGGACATTGGTGTTTTGAGCCAGAAAAACATTCTCTCATACCTACCCAAAAAAACTACATTTTGGGCTTAGTGTTTTGAGCCAGAAAAGGGATTCTCCATACCCCCCCAAGTAACTTAGTTAAAATGGCGATGGTGGTGTGAGCCAAAAAAGCATTCTCACATAGCTACCGAAATAACTACATTGGACATTGGTGTTTTGAGCCGGAAAAGCACTCGCCATACCCCCCGAAGTAACTTAGTTACACTGGGCGATGGTGGGTGTGTTGTGGTTAGTTAGTTACACTGGGGCGATGGTGGTGTGTGTGGTAAGTTAGTTACCTGGGCGATGGTGGTGTGTGTGGTAGTTGTTACACTGGGGCCCATGGTGGTGTGTTGGTGTTTTTGGGAAGTTAGTTACACTGGGCGATGGTGGTGTGTGTGGTAAGTTTGTTACACTGGGCGATGGTGGTGTGTGTGGTAAGTTACACTGGGCGATGGTGGTGTGTGTGAGCCAGCTGCCTTGAGGTGAGAGAGGGAGCCAGCCACACACCTGTAGAAGTGAAGGAGACCTGTGAGGAAATGACTAGCCTCGAGCGTTCCTTTTGGCAGCTGGTGTGCCCCTGGAGCATGGTGCTTCGGCGGGTACCGAGTGCAGTTGTTTGAGCTGCTGGTTCAGTTGTGGGTCATTTCTTTTCTCCACTACCACCACCACCCCTAAAAAAGGGAAAAAAAAGGGAAAAGAAAAAGTGTGTGTGTGTGTGTTGTAGGAAAATTGATTTTTTTAAAGGGATGTATTTGCAGCCATACACCGGAGATGTTTGCCGCTCGATCTGTGCCACGGCCTGTTTCAGCGAGTGTTTTGATACAACGTTGAATGTAACAATACAGCAGTCGTGTACGAAAAATCTAGCAAAACAGTAATCGCGACGAAAATAATGAGAACGCGAAGGTTTTTCCTGACTTTGGCATCATGCACGAAAATTCTGTCTGTCTGTCTGTCTCTCTCTCTCTCTTCTCTCTCTCCTCTCTCTCTCTCTCTCTCTCTCTCTCTCTCTCTCTCTGAAAAATTGGGCGCGCGCGCGGCGCGTGTGTGTGTGTGTGTGAAAGAGAGAGAGAGAGAGAGAGAGAGAGAGAGAGAGAGAGAGAGAGAGATGATGATGATGTTTCCGAACACTGAAAAAACAATTGTGAGTTCTTGGCATATCTAATGAATGACGCACCCCCGCTCCCCCCTTTTTTATTTTTTATTTTTTACTTTAACTTTTTCTTAACTTTTTTTTTTTTTTCCTAAGGTGTAGATGCGTGCAATGTAACATTTCTCGTGGTGTCAGCGCCTTCTATGTGTGTGTGTGGTGTTGTCTCCTCTCCATCCGCTTCTCTCGGCCTTTGGGCAGTGGGCGACCCGCTTACCACTGACCACCGCTCTGCTGGGGACAGTCCTTCTGGCCATCATGGCCTTGCTCTCTGTCTGTTCTCTCTCTCTCTCTCTCTTTGTTTGCGCGCGCTCGTTCGTATTTGTGTGTGTTCGTTTGGTGTTAGTGTGTGTGTGCGCGCGCGCGCGCGCTCGCATGTGTGTGTGTGTGGGGGGGGGGGGGGAGGGGTTGTCGTGGGGGGGGGGGGGGGGGCATGTGCATGCATGTGTGCGACTGGGTAAACGTGTGCATTGAGTGACAGACAGCGCGCCCTTTTCAGTGTGTGACTAACACCCCCCCCCCCCCCTCCCTTTCTTCCTCTCCACACCCAGCCCGTCTTCCACCGAAGTTTCTACGCGGCCGACACAGAAACAGATTTTTGTCGTTTGTGTTGACGCTGGTTAAGTGTGTTGTGAGTGTGTGTGTGTGTGGTGTGTGTGTGTGTGTGTGTGTGTGTGTGTGTGTGTGCGTGCGCGCGTTCGTGTGGGTGTGAGTGTGTGCGTATGTGTGTGTTTGTGTGCGTGCGTGCGTGTGTGTGTTCTGTTGTTGTTGCTGTGTGTGCGTGCGGCATGTGCATGCGCGCGTGCGCGTCGTTGTGTTGCTCTCCCTCCTACCCCTCTTTTCCTCTTCCCTGTCCGCTCTCTTCCTCCCACTCTCCGCCCCCATGGGGCCCGTCCCTCGCGGCGTTGTGGTGTGTGGGGGGGGGGGGGGGGGGGGGGGGGGGGGGGGGGGGGGGGGGGGGTCGTTTCGGGTCTCGCCGCTCAGTTTACTTTGGTGAGTCAAAGCAGCTAGGAACAACTGTCGTCGCAATAGCGTATGAGCAGCTCTTGACCGCGTGGCGGCAGTTTACACTTTTTTTTTTAACCACATATAGTTTTGAATGATGCAATTCATAATACACACTGATTACAAACTGTTGGGATATCGTTAAATTCGTTGTTTCTGTGAATTGTCAAGTGTGGGTGTGTGTGTGTGTGTGTGTGTGTGTGTGTGTGTTACTTATTGTTCTGCAGTTTTCCGGAATCTCTTGATTACGTTTTACTCTTTTTTTTTATTTAATGGTTCTGTTTGTTGGTTTGGTTGGTTTTCGCATGCTAGTTATTCCTTGTGCGAATGTCCGCTACACTATCTGATTCAATTGTACTCACTGTTGAGAAGTTCTGTAGATATGCTCTGTCTCTGTCTGTCTTTGTCTGTCGTCTCTCTACCTCCCACTCTCCTGTCTCTCTCTCTCTCTCTCTCTCTCTGTCTCTATCTCTGTCTCTCTCTCTCTGTCGCTCTCTCCCTCCCACTCCCCTCTCTCTCTCTCTCTCTCTTCTCTCTCTCTTCTCTCTCTCTCTCTCTTCTCTCTCTCTCTCACTCTCTCTCTCTCCTCACTCTCTGTGTCTCAGGTATGCGTAACACTCTTGCATGTTCTTTCACACATGTACGCAAAACATAATCACCACCACCACGAGCCCTCCCCCCCCCCCCCACACCACAACACTCTTAAACCGTCACATGCTGTAAAACGCATGCACGCACGCACCACACACACACACACACACACACACACACACACACATAACACACACACACACACACACACAACACACACACACACACACACACACACCACACACACACACATACATACACACACCCGCACGCACGCACGCGCGCACGCAGTGCGACGTAAAACTGGGAGATAATTCTGTTACGGTGTTTCAGTCGGATCACAGCATTCATGTCCTTTCCCCATGGCAACCAGTATAGGACCTGTGTCTTCATTTAATGATGACAGTAGTGGCTTTACTGTTGCTGTCACTGCCTCTCTAGTTATTTCCGCAGCGGTTCTGTGTCTTCATTTCATGACTGAGAGTAGTGGTACGGCAGGTTCTGTGTCTTCATTTCATGACTGAGAGTAGTGGTTTTACTCTTGCTGTCACTGCCTCAAGGCATTTCACAGATGACCGGGCAACAGGTTGTATGACTGGAGAATATGTGGTTGGCCGTTTTAATCAGCGTCTTGGTCGTCACTGTCTGACAGCTTGAGGCTTTTTGTGTGTGTGTGTGTGTGTGTTGTGTGTGTGTGGGAAGGGGGGGGGGGGTTAGAAGCCGGTAAAGTGTAACGGTTCGACGCTGAATAGATATATGAAAGCGCGTCCTCCCCCTCCCCCCCCCCCCCCCCCCCCCCCCCCCCCCCCCAGCTCTGTCTGTCTGTATGTCCGTTCTCTCTCATTCAATAGTGACAGACTTGCATGCACTTACATTATACTCGCATACTCGCAACATTCTCTTTCTGTCTTTGTCTCCGTCTGACTGTCTGTCTTCTATTCTCATCTTCTCTCTCTCTCTCTCTCTCTCTCTCTCTCTCTCTCTCTCTCTCTCTCACACACACACACACACACACACACACAACACCACACACACACCCCAACACTCTCTTTCTCTTCTCTCTCTCTCTCTCTCTCTCTCTCTCTCTCTCTCTCTGTCTTTTAGTCTCTCACTTTTTCTCTCTCTCTCTCTCCCACTGTGGTGTGTGTGTGGTGCGCGCGCGCGCGTTTGCATGCGTATGGAGAGAGAGAGGGGTGTGTGTGCGTGCGTGCGTGCGAGAGAGAAGAGAGAGAGGGAGAGAGCGTAATCATGGTAATTGAGGGGTCGGTGTGTGTTTTGTGTGTGTGTGTGTGAATGTGAGTGAGAGAGGGGAGAGAGAGAGAGAGGGAGCACCCTGAATGAAAATATTGAATGTTATTTCTATGGTCAGACAGGTGTCCAAAAACTTAAATCAATTTGACATTGCATTTGGAATTAGGAAAAAGAAAAAACGACAGTGAAAGCCAGTGCCAGCCACAAAAGGTACTTAACCACATAATAGTTTCGATAGGGGGGTGGGGATGCGTGTTTGCCTAAAGAAGAAGACAAACGCAAAGATGAGAAAAGTAAACCTGAAAAAAAAAGGCTCGGGAATAATAAACTGTAAATAACCAAGAAGTCGCCTAACTGTTTCTCCCACGATGAAATTAATCGCAGGCCCATAACTCCGAGCGAATGCTGCTTACGACACCAAACCGCCCAGCAGAAAGGACAACACGGCGCACGCAGATTAAAAGGATGTTCCAAGCTGGCTTGCTCTTTTTCTTTCCTTTTTTTTTTTTCTCTTTTTTTTTTTTTCTGTGTGTTCTGTGTTGACATTTCTGCTAGGCGCGAGTCGGTGTCGTAAGCATCATTCGTTTGGAGTGATGGGCGTGTAATTGATTTCATCATGGGGGGAGAGAGAGAGAGTTACGCTGCGTGTTAGTTATGAATGCAAATATGGAATCGTTTTTCTTTTCGCGGCCAAAAAAAAAAAAAAAAAAAAAAACAGCAGAAAAACAGGAAAAAAAACCAAGTGCAGAATATTTCAGACACAATAACATTGTCCGCGTCAATGTTGTGCTGTACAGAGAGAATGCAGTAAACAGATACTGAAGAAGAAATTATGGCAACATGAGTGAAAGGATGTCTACCACTGTCTCCACCCCCCCCCCCCCCCCCCCCCCCCCCCCCCCCCCCCCCCCCCCCCCCGCTCCCACTGCCACCCCATGTATTCCTGTGCAGTTAACTGCAGTCACTACGTCATCAAAAGCGCAGACGACTGTATTCAGTGACAGTTAACAAAAAAAAAAAAAAAACACCCACACATGTAAGGACGCGCAAAAACAAGCCATAGACACTTGAGTAACAGAACAACAGAAACAAAAAGCAACAGAAACAACAGAAACAAAGCAACAGCAACAACAACAGAAACAAAGCAACAGCAACAACACAGAAACAAAGCAACAGAAACAACAGAAACAAAGCAACAGCAACAACAGAAACAACAGAAACAAAGCAACAGCAACAACAGAAACAAAGCAACAGCAACAACAGAAACAACAGAAACAAAGCAACAGCAACAACAGAAAAACAAAGCAACAGCAACAACAGAAACAACAGAAACAAAGCAACAGCAACAACAGAAACAAAGCAACAGCAACAACAGAAACAACAGAAACAAAGCAACAGCAACAACAGAAACAAAGCAACAAAACAACAGAAACAAAGCAACAGCAACAACAGAAACAAAGCAACAGCAACAACAACAGAAACAAAGCAACAGCAACAACAGAAACAAAGCAACAGAAACAACAGAAACAAAGCAACAGCAACAACAGAAACAAAGCAACAGCAACAACAACAGAAACAAAGCAACAGCAACAACAGAAACAAAGCAACAGCAACAACAGAAACAACAGAAACAAAGCAACAGCAACAACAGAAACAACAGAAACAAAGCAACAGCAACAACAACAACAGAAACAAAGCAACAGCAACAACACACAACAACAAAACACAGACACTAGTGAAATTGTCCAGGGTTAGAGTCGAAGTAAACATGCTTTGACGTGTAGCTGAGCTGAACAAAGGCGGAAGGACAGACAGTACCGACAGACGACAGTCAGAGAGAAAGAGATGCACGCACACGCACGCACACGCACGCACGCAAAGCACGCACACACACACACACACAACACACACACACACACACACACACACCAAAGAAGAAGAAGATAGAGTATGGGGGAGAGAAAAGAGAGGGGTAAGGATGTCAATAAAGAGAGGCGTACGATGCACTTAAACGAGAGAAAAAGGAAGATGAGGAAGGCGAGAGAGAGAGAGAGAGACAGAGAGAGAGAGAGAGACAGAGAGAGAGAGCGGGGGGAGAGAACCCGCACAAAGAGAGCGTGAAGCAGATAAAGACACGGTTCACACGAGAGCAACTTTTACTGCCAACAAATAGACCCCAAAAGTTGCCAACTCGATGTGCAACAAATCAAAAATAGATTTTGGCCAAAGTTGCTTCGTCATATGTGAACGCAAGAGGCAACTATATGGCAACTCCGTAGCTCCGCCCTTTTTTTTGCTGGCTTGGCCTACGTGCGCGACCTACTTTCCTTGTAGTTGCCAGGTAGGTTGCAACTTTTGCAAGCAACTTCTGGAAAAGTTGCCAGCTTTGTTGGCTCGGTTGAAAACAGGATGAGGCAACTGCAGTGACGTCCTATCTATCACACAAGCAGCAATAGCAAAGTATGAAAATTTTCTCCAAAACTTGGCCCTTTGATACTGTTCCGACGACAACTCCCCGAGGTTGCATGCATGTTGCCGACACGCACAACAAAAAGTTGCATGCAAACAACAAAATTCGTGCTTGCATGCGTGTGGAAAAAAGCGAGAAAAGCGTGGCGGCACGTGCCGCTTTTTGTCGCACGCATGCACTTCGCTCCGCCCCTTTTTTGTTGCCTACCGGATATACTTGTGTTGCCAAGCTGTTCACACAAAAGCAACTTGAAGTTGTCATGCAAAAGTTACCAACCCCACCAAAGTTATATCTCCCGACGTTCAACTTTTGGCTGTGACAACTTCATAGGCAACTTTTATTGGGGAAAATCCAATGGGGTCTAATTGGTTTATAATGAGTTGCTGTAGTGACAACTTTTGAAGCAACAATGTAGCAACACATAGGCAACTTGGAGTTGCCACCATTGTTGCCTCATTGTTGCACTCGTGTGAACCAGGCATAAGCAGCAGGCTGAGAGTAGAAATAATGATGCCAGAGTTATTCTTTGTTGGCGGAGGGGGGTAAATGGGAATCTTTGAGGAGGAGCTGGCCCGTGAACGGCTCTCAAGCCCTTTGAAGCTGTCCTCCTCCGTCGGGGTGACGTTGCCCCCTGGCGGATGATGAATGGGCTGTATAAACATTGAGCAAGACTGGAAAGTCGGTGAATGACGGTTCTGATTTGCAGCAACAACAAACAAAAACAAAAAAAAAGAAAAAGAAAAGAAGTAAGAAAAAAAAAAGTGTAGATACTGAAGAAAAAAGAAAAAAACGATGTTGGGGGAAAAAGCGACATGGAATATTTTCTGTGTGCAGACGTGGATTGGGTGTTTGTACTCTGGAAGTTTACTTTAGGGCATACTGCTCTTCTGAGTCCTTCGTTTTTACCCTATGAGAAAGGAAGTGGGGAGGGGGTGGGGGGAAGGGGGCGGGAAGGGGGTGCAGAAGAAGTGGCAAAGATTTCTCAAGTTTGTTCTCCACTTTACGGTACGGTTAGTGTGTGTGTGTGTTTTGTGTGTGTGTGTGTGTGTGTGTGTGTGTGTGTGTGTGTGTGTGTGTGTGTGCGTGCGTGCGTGCGCGTGCGTGCGTGCGTGGTGTGTGTGTGTGTGTGTGTGTGTGTGAGAGAGAGTGCGTGTGTGTGTGCGTTTGTTTGTGTGTGAGTGAGTGTGCATGTGTGTGTGTGTGTGTGTGTTGTGTGTGTGTGTGTGTTTGAAGGGTGAGGGGTAGCTGTTGATCGAGACAAAAGCCCTGAGAAGTGTTTTGGCCTGAAGCCGAAAGGTCCCAGTCTGTCGTGGTTGTTCACATCAAAGTATTTTCAGTGAAAACATTGCTTCCAAAAGAACCCTTGCGAGTCTTTCAGACCTACACTTTTCTTTCTATTCTTTTTTTTTTCTTTCGATTATCTTACCTTTTCATCATTATTGAAATACTACTGCACAGCGAGTGTGCTCGCTTGGACAAGTACGTCAGCAAGGACTCTCTCTCTCCCTCTCTCCTCTCTCTCTCTCTCTCTTCTGTCTCTCTCTGTCTCTCCTCTCTCTCTCTCTCTCTCTCTCTCTCACACACACACACACACACACACACACACACACACACACAACACACACACACACACACTCTCACACACACACACACACACCACACACACCACACACACACACACACACACACACTTTCCATTATTTCCCATTTTCTTCTCTCTCTTCTCTCCTCTCTCTCTCTCCTCTCTCTCTCTCTCTCTCACACACACACACACACACACACACACACACACACCACACACCACACACAACATATATATATGTATATACACACACTCACGCACGCGTGCGCGCACACTCACTCGCACACACGCGCACACACACACACACACACACACACACACACACACACACACACAACATGCATGCGCGCGCGCACGCACACACACACACACACACACCAACACACACACACACATGCACACCACACACCACCACACCACACTACACCACAACATCTATGGGCACGCGTGCGGAAACACACACACGCAAACAGAGAGAGGGAGAGAGCGAGAGAAATCACACGGCGCGCGTGCGTATGTGAGAGATCGCGCATATGAGAGAGAGAAAGAGAGAGTGAGAGAGAGAGAGAGAGAAAAAGAGAGAGAAGAGCGAGTAAGAGAGAGAGAAAGTTACTTCCCATCTACTTTTTGTTGTAAATAATAGGATACTGTTAAACAAGTCAGCTAATAAAAAGGAAAAACAAAAAAATAATAAATTAAAAAACCCAAACAAACGAAAATGTCAACTTTTCTAATACCCAGAAAGTTGAATGGTCCATGAAAATATATTGCTTCGTAACAGCTAGTCATTCGTGACGCCACAGTGTTCGTGCTGAATGGAAAATCTGTAATAATGTTATCAATAATATCAGCAGATTTTGAATATGCCGTTATATTTTGATGATTCGTGATAATCTTATCAAAAAGCTCTACAGATCCTGAGCCCACCGTTTGGTCCGGATAATTTGTAATGTTCTCATCAATCAATGATCTCAAAAGATTCTGAATGCACCATTTGATAGGGATAATTTGTAATGTTCTCATCAATCAATGATCTCAATAGATTTTGAATGCACCATTTGATCAGGATAATTTGTTATGTTCTTAAGATATCGGTCAATGATCTCAACAGATTCCAAATCTGGCGTTTGATGTCGATCTACTTCTCAGGTCGTCGTCAGGTTCATTAATGCATTCTGTCTTCGACCAGATTCTGTCTTTCCCTCCAAGGTTCCATTTAAAAGAAAGGGAAAAAAAAAAAGGTTCAATGGACTTTGTGCCATCATCTCTCTGCTGTGATCTTTGCTGACGACACTGAATCACAGTACGAATCAGACCCCCTCCCCCGCTTCCCACGCGTCTTACACTCAGATTTGACCTGTTCGTCCTTGGGTTACATACATTCTCTCTTCTGACGACGTTTGGTTCAACAATGGATTCAGTAGTGTTCCCCATTAGTTTGCTGGCAGACAGACAGACAGACAAGCACACTAACAAACGGACGGACAGGGTGAACACTTCATATCGTTCGGCGGATGCAAGGATAGTCGAACAGAGGAGAGAGAGAGAAACGGGGGGGGGGGGGGGGGGGGGGGGGGGGGTTGGGGAAGAAGGCATTAATTGAAGAATGTATCTTCGTCGAAGCGTTAAATTCTGTTGTCTCGCTTTCATAGGAAGATGGTGTCGTCACACAGTCGACAAATCGACAGTTCCGTTGATTTTTTTTTTTTTTTTTTTTTTAAATAGGGAATCTTCTTGCAGAAGAGGTTTAAAAGTTATCAGAGAGAAGAGAGAGAAGGGGGGGGGGGGATTTATTGTGTGTGTGTTGTGGTGTGTGTGTGTGTTGTGTGGCGCGGGGGGGCACGCGAGTATCCTACGCATGCATGTGATTACGCGTGTGCGTGTGCGCGCGTGTGTGTGTGTGGTCAGGTGTGTATGTACATGTTTTATTTTTTATTCTTGTCCATTGTGATTTGTTTGGGTTGTGTTTTCACTATGAGGGTTTGACCTAAATCAGCACAGTAACATCCGGACAGGAGCACGTGCTGCCTCTTCCGCGCGGTCTCCAGGAAACAAGACGACCGAGTTGGAGATGTCACGGAACGTGTCGTCACGACCACCACCCACTTCTTCTTCTCTTCCACCTCCTCCTGCCCTCCCTTCTCTCCACCCTCCCCCCTCCGCTTCCCCACTTTTTTCATTTCCCTTTTTTCATTTCCTTCTTTACAAGCTTTCAGCATTCATCCTTAGCTATCTTACCGTGGCTTTTGAGGGGAGAGAGAGGGGAGAGAAGACAGACAGACAGACAGAAAAAGAAAAAGCATCCGAAAGCGCGTGCACGGGCGGTACAAGCACGATCTCGCGCGCGCGCGCACAGGTACAAAACAATGGAACGCGCGCTGGGCTCAGTAGTAGATTTGGATTAGTTTCTGTCCCTGAGGGGTTAAAAATCGGTTAAGGGGTTTTTAGTGATGGAGAGGCTGATTGATGATCGTTCTGGGGGCGGAACAGGAAGGCTGTGGCTTGAAGGGAGGGAACCGATCCGTCTTTGGGAAATTTAAGGGCACACGAAGCTGGCGAGAGAGGCAACCGGAAACCGGAAAGTTGTCGTCGGTC
>JAFLJL010005529.1:29213-39213 GCA_018398815.1 Conus ventricosus
GGCTCACAACACCATCGCCCAGTGTAACTAACTTACTTTGAGGGTATGTGAGAATGCTTTTCGGCTCAAAACATCATTGGCCCAGTGTAACTAAGTTACTACGGCAGTATGTGAAAGTGCTTTTCTGGCTCAAAACATCATTGTCCAATGTAGTATTTTGGTAGGTATGTGAAAGTGCTTTTCTGGCTCAAAACATCATTGTCCAATGTAGGTATTTTGGTAGGTATGTGAAAGTGCTTTTCTGCCTCAAAACGCCATTGTCCAATGTAGTTATTTCGGTAGGTATGTGTGCTTTTCTGGCTCAAAACGCCATTGTCCCATGTAGGTATTTCGGTAGGTATGTGTGCTTTTCTGGCTCAAAACACCATTGACCAGTGTAGCTACTTCCGTAGGTATGTGAGAATGTTTTTCCTCGCCACCCCCCCCCCCCCTTCCACCTCCCATCCCCTTACCCCCCCCCCCCCCCCCCCCCCCCGCCCCCCGTCCCCCTATCTCCCTAGGTAGTGTCTACACCAGTAATGAAGTGGTTCACACAGTGTGTGAAAAGTGAAAAGTAGCTAGCTCCCCGCCAACTCCACATACACACCACCCCCTCCTCTCCGTCCCCCCCCCCCCCCCCCCCCCCCCCACCCCTCTCCTTCAGCTTTTCAGTCTGGTTGAGTGTTTTTCTTTTTTTGCGATTCTATGAAACAAAACTTAGAACCTATCTCTACCTTAGTAGTATGACTCTCCTTCCTCTCTCTCTCTCTCTCTCTCTCTCTCTCTCTCTCTCTCTCTCTCTCTCTCTCTCTCGCAGTTTCGCTGGGGAAAACAAATCAGCGTTGACTGCAGCCCCCCCGCACAGCGAAGAAGAAGAAGAAGACGCAGGAGGGACACACTGTTTCTTTCAGGTTCCATCAAACTATTATCGTGTGGAGACGACATGACGTAAGGAGACTATTGATTGCGGGGTTGTTCCCACTCGTAAATCTCGCTAGTTTAAACGCTGCGCTGCTCTATCTGTGGTGCATTTCACGTGGAAACAAAGGCATTGATCGCAGTGTTCCCACCACCTGCAGGTCTAGCGTTTCCCTGGTAAGTGTCAGTTGTACCGGGAACAAGCTGATACCAAAACAAACAAACCACCCTTGTTACCCCCCCCCCCCAATTTCTACTTGTCCCCACTAACTAAAAAGACGGCTGATGGAAAGAACTATCGGCAGCGCTGTGGCGAGTCAGTTCAGTTGAGTTCACCTGGGACGTAGATTGCCTCACAGCTTTTAGTGTCCTAATCATCTAATCTATATAAATAAATAGTGGTTGCATAATGCATGCATATGCTCAGGATTTATTTTACTCTATTCTGTCAATCAAACTGAAATTTAAAAATATTTAACTCTGCGTTAGTATCCAGAAGGTTTTTGAAAGTATTCAAATCTTTGCTTTTTTTTTAATGTGTGCAGGTAGTTGTTGTTTTTTTTATCTCAATATGGTGCCACTCTGTTACTAAAGTAAAATTTTCTAATATTAGTGCGACAATCTTTAATTTGGACTTTGTTAGCAGAATTTCTTGTAATTTGATTAGAGGTTAGTTGAAAAAAAATCTGTTAAAATTTGTGCTGTTAAGTCCCTTAAATAGCTCGTAAGTCTCAATCAAGTCTCCCCTTATTCGTCGGAACTTTAACGATGGTAAATTTAACCTTCGCAATCGATCTACAGAGCTAATATGTTTAAACTTTTTAATGAACAAGGTGGCTCTTCTCTGCATCTCTCCCACTACTCACACGACTGCCCTTTAAGTAAGGACACCATATCACATTTCCATACTCCAGGTGGGTCAAACTAATGACTTATATAGTCGGCCAACAGAATTCAATCCATGCTCACGCTGTTCACATGTGGTGAAGAGAGAGGCACGATTCCTCTGCTCATTGATGTCTTCCAGAGGATGCCAGAAAACAACACAACACAACTGTCGTGTTTCCACTATTCACACCTTCCTGCACCGAACTCAATTCATAAAGAATCTGTCTTCCTTTCCGTTTTCCTCCTGCCGCCCCCCCCCCCCCCCCCCCCCCCCCCCACACACACACACACACATTCCAAAGATAAACCCACTTCCTATGGACATGTATTTGAACAAAACAAAAAGAAAGGGAGGAAATCTTGTATTTCCGTGCTGACGACCGCAAAAATCCTCTATGCTGCTGGCACGTTTCATACAGACCACGCTTTGTCCCAGCGAGACAGCACTCTGCAAGGTGTCCCGTGATGAGAACACCCGGAGGAAATAGGAGTGGGGGAGGGGTGGGGGGGGGGAGTGAGGCGTGAGAAGTGGCGGAAGTGACTAAATGATGAAAGTGACACGGGGAAAGGAGGACAGGCGGTCGGTGTGCACTGAAGCTTACAGCTTGTCATATCACTTTCACCGAGCAGAACTCAGCTGCCCGACGGACATGTAAAAACGGCTTTGCACGTGTCCGCGAGACAGACGGTCTGGTTGTGTGGACGATGGACGGGTGGGTGTGTACTCACTGTACTGCCCATCCCTGAACAGGGAGGGAGCGGGCGGGGGAGCCTACACTGCCTCCTCAAGTCTTCCTGTTAACGCCAACGTGGGTAGATGATAATACAGAACAGCAGTAACACACTCCTCCTGTTGGACGCTACAACAACAACAAATGTACTCATCATGATTCAGCACCATCACTGTTTCAAAACAAAAAATTACAAACAAGAAAGAAAGAAAAGAGAAAAAAAAGAAGACCAAAAAAAGAAAAGGAAAAAAGTGTCCATCATTTGGAGCGATTTTTTTTTTTGTTGTTGTTGGTAATGTTGAAGAATAGTATACGAAATCCAGGGGCTGTTTGCATGCACTTTTTCGGGTGTTTTCGTTCTGCTCGATGCAAAGAGCGTAAGACACCCTCACCTGCCCACTTTGACCTGTCCTGCCCCACATGTGGGTGCAGATAATTTATTTCATTTCACAAGTAGGGATATGCATGCACATCAAATGCGCCATTTTGGTTGCTGATCACATGCGCACAAACGTCATCACTACTGGGGTTCTTGTCTGTAAATAGTAACCGCATGGCCTTTACCGATGTTTTTTTCATCAGGAATTATGGTCAATAAAAGCCACCAGCACGTAGAAAAAACACACAAACAAACAAAACTAGACTAGAAAACAAGTGTTGCACTGACACACGTGGTTGGGGGCCATGCGGTTACTATTTACTGACAAGAACCCCAGTAGTGATGACGTTGTGCGCATGTGATCAGCAACCAAAATGGCGCATTGATGTGCATGCATATCCCTACTTGTGAAATGAAATAAATTATCTGCACCCACATGTGGGGCAGGACAGGTCAAAGTGGCAGGTGAGGGTGTCTTACGTCTCTTTGCATCGAGCAGAACCGAAAAACACCCGAAAAAGTGCATGCAAACAGCCCCCTGGAATTCGTATACTATTCTTCAACATGTCTTTCTGGTGAAATCTCTAGCCCCCCCCCCCCCCCCCCCCCCCCCCCAATCTGATGACCTACCCACCTGGTAGTGACGCGGCGTTATGGTGTAGGGAGATCAAACCACAGGCTCCCTGCTACGATCCCTCCTGCTACGAACAAAAAACAAAACAAAAAAAATCTGTGCAACGAAAAAAATCTGTGCGAACGAACGAGCGTTTGCTGTGGGTTCCAGCGGTGGGGTCATTCACCTGGCCTCGGCGCTGAAGCACAAAATGCCTCCCACGACACCCAACACCAAACACCTTACATCACTGTGTCCTTTAAAAGTCTCTGCACACGCCCGGCGCCGGCTGTGACAGTTGAGTGACAGTCGTCACAACCACCTTTCAACTCAATCAGCTTATACAGTAACCCACAGACCACACACACACACACAGCTCGGTGTATTTCCTGTCTCCACAAGAGAATATTCCGACACAACTCACTCCACGCTCAACTCCTGTCCCGCCACACACACACTGGCGTACGCCGGCTCCACGACTGACTGAGGGACAGACGAAGGCACGTGCGAAACAAGTGGAGTGAAAACATATGGCCCGTCAGGGGCACGGGCGGCAGGAAGTAGCGCGAACCAACCCGCTGGCGCCGCGGCGATTGCGCGCGTGACCGAACAGAAGTGGCTTGCTCCAATACAAGCCGGCGACTCTCGCTTGCTGCTACCACTTGCCTCCGATAGGCCTAATACGGATCTTAGCGCCAAGTCCGGCGGGTTTTTCGGTTGGTCGGTCGTTTCACAACGGTCTCTGCTTCTATTATGTATAATACTGCGTGTGTCGGCGACGCTTCATCGCTCTAATTCGTACTCGGTCTCAGCCAGTGTGATAGAGGAAGTGTGGTGAGCCTGAGGTTCAGAGATAGTATGGGGGAAATCCCTCGCCCCGCAACCCCCCCCCCCTCCCCCCTCCCCCATTAGCGACACTGATTGCAAATCTGAGAAAGAAAAAGGAAAAAAAATGAGAATGAAAGAAGAAAAACAGACCACAGCTGCAACTCAACTCTGGCTGGGTATGACTGACTTAAGCTTGGCGTGGTACGCACAGTCCCTGACGACTGCCTGCTATACACTGCCCTGACGACTGCCTGCTATACACTGCCCTGACGACTGCCTGCTATACACTGCCCTGACGACTGCCTGCTATACACTGCCCTGATGACTGCCTGCTATACACTGCACTGACCACTGCCTGCTATACACTGCCCTGACGACTGCCTGCTATACACTGCATTGACGACTGCCTGCTATACACTGCCCTGACGACTGCCTGCTATACACTGCCCTGACCACTGCCTACTATACACTGCCCTGATGACTGCCTGCTATACACTGCATTGACGACTGCCTGCTATACACTGCATTGACGACTGCCTGCTATACACTGCCCTGACGACTGCCTGCTATACACTGCCCTGACCACTGCCTGCTATACACTGCCCTGACCACTGCCTGCTATACACTGCCCTGACCACTGCCTGCTATACACTGCTCTGACGACTGCCTGCTATACACTGCCCTGACCACTGCCTGCTATACACTGCCCTGACCACTGCCTGCTATACACTGCCCTGACCACTGCCTGCTATACACTGCCCTGACCACTGCCTGCTGTACACTGCCCTGACGACTGCCTGCTGTACACTGCCCTGACGACTGCCTGCTGTACACTGCCCTGACGACTGCCTGCTATACACTGCATTGACGACTGCCTGCTATACACTGCCCTGACCACTGCCTGCTATACACTGCATTGACGACTGCCTGCTATACACTGCCCTGACCACTGCCTGCTATACACTGCATTGACGACTGCCTGCTATACACTGCCCTGACCACTGCCTGCTATACACTGCCCTGACCACTGCCTGTTGTACACTGTCCTGACGACTGCCTGCTGTACACTGCACTCCAGCACTGACCAGGAGGAAGACTACTAACCAGTCCCTCCGACATTTGGAGAGGGGGGGGGGGGGGGGGGGGGGGGGGGGGGGGGGGGGGGGGGGGGGGGGTCAAAGGCCTTTCCCTTTCCACAGTTACGTTCCACGCCGGGAACTACAGTGCTCAAAACATATCGAGAGAGAGAGAGAGAGAGAGAGAGAGAGAGAGAGAGAGAGAGAGAGAGAGGGAGGGAGAGAGAGAGAGAGAGAGAGAGAGAGAGAGAGAGAGAGAGTGAGAGAGAGAGAGAGAGACAGACATACAGACACTGTACTTATGTGTGCAGCGTGTGCGTGCGTGCCTGCATGAGAGAGAGAGAGAGAGAGAGAGAGAGAGAGAGAGAGAGAGAGAAGAGAGAGAGAGAGAGAGAACGACAGACAGACAGACTGACAGACGAGGGAAACTATACATGTGTGTGCGCTCGCGCACATGCATAAGTGTCTGTCTGCGTGCGTAGGCCTACGTGTGCATTCGCACACGTAATTGTGTGACTTAACACACACACACACACACACACACACACACACACACAAAGTGGGAAAAGAAAAAAGAGTGTGACGGGAGAGATAGCAGCGGATGTGACATAAGAAACGACCAATCCAAACAGGAAACATGTTACGTACGACTCGCAGGACTTGCTGAGGCATGACGTCCAAGTCAGTGTCAGAGAGGAAAACGATGCAGGCACAGCAGACCTCACTCACAGCACGTGAACTCCGGGTATGCTCCCACAGCTCCGCACTGCTGGTTATATACACGTGTGACAGACACCTGACAGGTTGGCTAGTCCATTAAGGTGTCTTTTGCATACCATCCCTATCACACCATCTGCTTCGCACGCACGCACGCACACTCATACCACACACACACACACACACACACACACACATCGGCGCGGCACGGCGGCCATTCCTACACACACACACACACACACACCCCGTGTTGAGGAACGGCCCATGCATCATCATCAACAAACAATCTGCGGTAACACTGTAGACCAAAACAGCCGCGGGAGATTCCCCTCACTGAGTAACCCCTGCTGTATTGATCTGCAGGCAAGGCCGGGGGCGGGGTGGGGGTGGGGGGGGGCGGGGGGGGGGAGGGGGGTTGTGCCAGCCACTGCGCCTCTCCCACTCCCCCCACTCCCACTCCTCATCCCAACTCTCCCTCCTCTCCCCCACCCCACCCCACCCCCACCACCCCAACCTTCATTCCCCTCCAATACCACCAACCCACCGCCTACACGCCATAGATCAAGATCCAATCTGGATTTGTCTCCCGTATGATCCACAAACCACCAAGACCCCCCCCCCCCCCCCCCCGGCCCTTCCCTCCCCCATTCAACGCCCATCTTGCGTCGAATTCGAGAAGACCCCCCTCAACCCCCGTCCCCCGAGAAGAGAGGAAGAGAAGATAAATGATTTGCTCGTTCTCCGTTTTCGTTGTCCTGACTGTTGTTTATCTTGCCTGAAGAAGACCTAAGAAGTCGAAGCGCGTCGTGTTTTCTCTTTTTTTTTTTTTTGACTTGTAATGTGTTTGTCCATGTTACTACATCGGCGGGAGTTACTTTTAAAATCCTTTTAAACACTGGTTTCTGCCTGCACTCACCTCCCTTTGAAACGACCCCCCCCCCCCCCCCCCCCTCACCTTCTTTTGCTGTGCCTGTCTTTCCTTGACACAAAACAACTTGTACTTTTCCGACGAGTTCAGACACACGGCCAAACAAACAACAACACGTTGTCAGAAGAAAGGAGGCGTCAGGGTTTGTGTGTGGGAAGGAGAAGGTAGGTGGGATGGCGACGGTGGGGTGGAGAGGGAGGGCGGGGAGGAGGGGGGAGGGCAGGCGGGGAGGGGGAGTAAGGAGGTCGCGTGAGACGCCAAGTCTGACATGTTTTTATTTGAGAAGAGCCCCGATTTGCGTCTGCCTCTCTTCTCACGCTCGCAGGCGTGTGGATTCATTAAGAGAAGCGAACTAGGTAAGATACGAGACCCCGAGGACACCTGACCTCCCCGACATAATGACCCGAACCCTGTCCCTCATCCTAAGCTGACTTACTCTAACCTTCACGTTTACCTTACCTAACCCAACTCTAACCTTCACGTTTACCTTACCTAACCCAACTCCAACCTTCACGTTTACCTTACCTAACCCAACTCTAACCTTCACGTTCACCTTACCTAACCCAACTAAAAACCTTCACGTTCACCTTACCTAACCCAACTCTAACCTTCACGTTTACCTTACCTAACCCAACTCTAACCTTCGCGTTTACCTTACCTAACCCAACTCTAACCTTCGCGTTTACCTTACCTAACCCAACTCTAACCTTCGCGTTTACCTTACCTAACCCAACTCCAACCTTCACGTTTACCTTACCTAACCCAACTCTAACCTTCACGTTTACCTTACCTAACCCAACTCTGACCTTCACGTTTACCTTACCTAACCCAACTCTGACCTTCCCGTTTACCTTACCTAACCCAACTCCAACCTTCACGTTTACCTTACCTAACCCAACTCTGACCTTCACGTTTACCTTACCTAACCCAACTCTGACCTTCACGTTTACCTTACCTAACCCAACTCTGACCTTCACGTTCACCTTACCTAACGCAACTCTGACCTTCACGTTTACCTTACCTAACCCAACTGTAACCTTCACGTTTACCTTACCTAACCCAACTCTGACCTTCACGTTTACCATACCTAACCCAACTGTAACCTTCACGTTTACCTTACCTAACCCAACTGTAACCTTCACGTTTACCTGACCTAACCCAACTGTAACCTTCACGTTTACCATACCTAACCCAACTGTAACCTTCACGTTTACCTTACCTAACCCAACTGTAACCTTCACGTTTACATGGGTGGGAGTGAAAATTTTTGGTTTTACTGAAAAAAAAAAATATGGGGCAGGGGTCCAGGGGCCGCCCAGGCCCTGGTGGGGTCCAGGGGCAAAGCCCCGGTGGGGGGTCTCGTCTGGGGGGCGAAGCCCCCCAGCCGCTGACGAAAATCCACAATTTCAAGGTGTGTTTGTGGCATTTCCTGGGAGATGTTTACAGTTATCTGAGTTCTTTGCAGTGGTGTGTGTGAACACATAAGAATGCATACTTCTCGTATAGTTGAAAAAAAAAAAAAAAAAGAAAGATAAAACAACTAAAATACAAAAAAAATAGATTAATCATAAAGTACCCTACTCACCATTCTTATGGAGAGTACAGGTATGGCAACACTTGAACAGCAGGTTCAGCAAAAACAGTATCCAATGGAGTAAGGCAGTCCTAAGGCCCCAGCAGTACACTTACAAAGTTCAGGTTGAGCAAAAAAAACAGTAGCGTGAGCATACAAGGGAGTTTAGTGATAACAGACAGTCTATACTATAGGCCCCAGCAATGCACTTTGGAGAACTCGGGTGAAGCAAAAGCAGCAGAGTGAGTATCCTAAGGAGTTTGAAGACAGTCCACCCAAGAAAGCAAGCTTGAAGACGTTACCTATCAAAATGAATTATATTAAAAGCCAGTCCATTTTTGTCCACACCTATCCACATCCCATAGGGCTTAGCTAAAATCTGATATAAAATATACATTGACAATCCATATTTACATACATACAGCATTTACTGTTCTCTCTTCAGTGTCTTGGTTTTTTGCCAAAGAACTCGTGGATTTGTGACTGGCCACACTTTCTTTTGAGCTGCTGGTTTCTGTCTGTTTGACTTTTAGGAAGGCAAACCACAAAATGATTTGGCCAGTCGTTCGAGGCTTGGGGTGTCTGCTGCAAGTTTCTGACAGAAGGCGACAAGCTCTGGAGCCAAAGACAGCGGTAGGCAATGCTCGGCCAAAAACGCACAATGCTCGGCCAAAAACGCACAAGTCCGGATCTTGGCATCAACCAAGGAGTCCACTTTTGACAGAGGAGCAAGCACAGGGGATGCAGCTGGAAGTGTTGATGCATGTTTCAAGGCTTTTAGCCTCTCCACATGGACAGTCTCGCTACCATGGCTTGCAATAGACTTCTTCCCGTTCGACTTGTAGACGATTTTCTTTCCACACAGATTGCACCATGCAGCGCCAGGTTCCACGCATTTTCGAAGCCACATAGGGAACGGGCGATCCTTTTTGTCTGTTTCATCTAGCCATTCATTTCTCCACTTGTTCTTTTTCAGCTCTGCATCGATTTCGCCAGCTCTAGTAGTCTCACTAACCTCAAGAAACGCCATTTTCACGTTCAATCGCACGTCGACTCGCAGCTAGGATGAGGACGGAAGTGTGCCGTAAAATGCCGGAAATCGTTATTCGCGTATGTCGCAAAGCCAAAAATCGCGTTGTAAGGGAAAAAAAAAAAAAAAAAAATTTGGTTTTACGGAAGCTCCGTAAAAATACGGCGGTCTCCCACCCATGCGTTTACCTTACCTAACCCAACTGTAACCTTCACGTTTACCTTACCTAACCCAACTCTGACCTTCACGTTTACCTTACCTAACCCAACTGTAACCTTCACGTTTACCTACCTAACCCAACTCTGACCTTCACGTTTACCTTACCTAACCCAACTGTAAC
>JAFLJL010005530.1:0-13820 GCA_018398815.1 Conus ventricosus
AGGCTTTCATTTCATTTTATTTACTATTTGCTTTATACCTAAACTAGTTTTTTTTTGAACCTCCAAATTTTTTTTTAATAAGATTTATTTTTAAATTAATCTTGTACATATCTTCTTCTTATTAATCTTCTGCCAGCACTTCATTAACAGAGTAAAACGCAATAAAATCAACATTACTTAATGAAAATAAACTCGAGTACTGTTAGTTTGGCTTTGTCAACCATCACAGTAACCTTGTCAGATGATTTAAGGGTGTTTATTTCATCTCCGTTTTTAGTAATTGCAATAACGAGCTTAAGAGGGCATCCAAGTTTTCAGCCTTTATTTGTACACCTCTGATTAACGTATGTTCTGGCAAACTAGTATCACCCTCCCTCGGAGTAATAAATAACGAAAAATCATCGTCATTTGCCTAGGTAGTGACGATAGCGTTGGGGTAAATTCTAAGCCAATGGTGTCATCCCCCACTTCAGCTAAGGATCTTTTTCTCTGTAGCATATATTCAGACCCTGTCTAGTTATTTCAATCTGTTTTTTTCTTTTGTGTTCCTGGAACTAGGCTAACAAGATAGGGTCCTGCATTTAAGACTTTTCTAAAATTGGTTTTCTTATCAAAGTAACATTGGGGCTTTGTAGTTCAAACTTTAAATTCCAAGCAATTTCAGGAAGCAACGCCCAAGCATTCTCTCTTTTATGAAGTTTGTTATTCATGTTTGCCAAAATCGTTTGCCCTTAAATTTCTTATCTCTTCTAGGGTAGGATATTGCTGTCGTTTTTTGTCTTCAATTTCTGTTCGTTTGTAAGTCCATCATCTGTGTACTCAAACCCATAAACATTTCCTGGCACTCCTATTTGATCAAACTCAGTTGTGTCTGCAAGGTCTTTTAGCTCTACTGCAGTACATTTAGGAGCTAGCTGTGCTTTTGATTCTGGCCTCGAGACATTCTTTTTATAATATAAAAATTATAATAAACAAATTGTTATAAGCAATCAATAATAAACAATCTACAATAAACAAACGTATTGAACTGGGGGGTCAGTCCGCAAGCATAGCTTAGCGTGCTTAGATTTTTCTAACTGCTCTTTTATTTTTTTAGCTCATCTTGTCCCTTATTATATAATTTTCACTTAAACATTCTTCAAAACTATCTTTGTCCTTAGTGTAAAATAATACAACCGATTTTAACTGCGATCTAAGTCTTTTAAGACAGCATTGTATTTTTGAGTTAAGAGCCACACAGAAACTAAGGCGTGGCGGCCACTAAAGGCTAGCTTGAAAGAGCTTTTCTTTTTTTAACAATGTCTTGTTCAGCTGAACAGTCATCAAAAATAAACAGCGTTTCAGTTCCCTCAAATAGTCTATAGTAATGTTCTAAACAGTCGCTCAGTTTGTCGCTAGGATCAACTAAAAATATACTGTTCAAAAAAAGAAACGCAAAATGCCAAGCTGCCGATTTGAAACACAATTTATTGAAGCTCAGTGTGACAACACCGTTTAATGTGAAAATGACAAAAACAGGTCATCAGTAGGACAGAAGTCTCCCTGCAATGCTGTGGTAAAGAACCAGCCCCAACCCTCAGGGAAATCGGCAGGCCGCTTCCAAAGTCAGTAACGGGTGTGACCCCCTCTGGCTGCAATGGTAGCCTGGCATCTGCGGGGCAATGAAGCAATAATGTTCCTGATTGTTGCTGTGGATGGCCGCCCACTCGGCCTGCAATGCCCGGAACAGTTCATTTGGAGTCGCTGGGGCGTTGGCCCTCACTCTCAGGCGTCTGTCCAAAACGTCCCAAACGTGCTCAATAGGATTCAAATCCGGGGAAAGAGAGGGCCAGGCCAGGGTGTTGATGTTGTTGGCAGTAAAGAAGGCTGTGGTCAGGCGTGCTGTGTGGGGGCCCGGCGTTGTCCTGCTGGAACACGGCCCTGGGAGTGGCCATTAGAGGCAGGACGTGTGGCTGAACAATGACCTGGACGTACTGCTGGGCTGTCCAGGTGACCTTCCACGCGCACCAGCTGGCTCCTGCCTGTGTTGCTGATGGCCCCCCATACCATGACATTGCCGCCACCATGCGGAGGTGCCTCGTCGACGCAGTTCTGCTGGGTTGCGTTCATTAACCCGGCGGTAAACCCTTCGCCTCCTGTCATGGCGCTGCAGCAGAAACTGTGACTCATTCCGAGAACCAGACGTGTCGCCAATGGTTCCTCAGTGTCCAGTGTCTGTGTTGCGTAGCCCATTGCAGTCTGGTCTGTCGATGGGCCCCCGTCATTACGTTGCCACGTAGGGGCCTGTAAGCCTCAGCCCAGCAGCATGCAGCCTGTTCCGGACAGTCTGGTCGAGATGCGACGGACACCAGCGCATGCCTGGACAGTGGACGAGGCCGGCAGGAAGCGATTGCGGAGATGTCTTAGCCGTATAAAGCGGTCCTGGGCTGGCGTTGTGATTGAGGTCGGCCTGACCTCGGGCATCAGCTGATGACCCTGTCCTCTGGAAGCGAGTCCAAAGTCGGCATATGGTACTGGGGGAGACATTCAAAGCATGGGCCACATCAGTTGCACTCTGACCAACTTGCAAACGACCCAGGGCGTTTTTCTCTCTCTGCTGGCTCAAACGTGGCATGCTGTTTTTTGGTACGGTGTGCCTGCCGGTTGCCAAATGACCCGGCTTTTAAAACTGCACTATGACCATGGGTGTGTGTGTTCACCACTGAGTTGGGCATGCTTTGCAGGCGAAACAACAGAAGCACAACCCCAATGTTTGCACTGTCGCACCGGGCCCACAAACACGCACGTGCACATAGTGACAACCGGAATCAATGTTATCCTAGCACTCGACGTTCAAGACATACATCAGGGCCGGTTTTTGGCGTGTTCTCAACTGTATGGTCCACCCCAGGTGGCAAAATTTCATTTTGCGTTTCTTTTTTTGAACAGAAATATATTCTCGTCTGTCCAAATAAACTTCCTTTCTTTGTAAGACTTGTTGTGCTTAATGGTTGTGCAGAATATAACAATGTGCTCGTAATGAACCTGTATATTGTTTGTAACAAATCAAGTAACGAAGACAGTTTTTCCCACACCCAGTAATCCCGCAGATAAGAGAACAGTGCGGATCTTTGGGCAGAAACTTCAAACTATCCATCTGTTTTTATTAGAATATTTCTTCTACATTTTAATAAGCCACGTCTTTTAGCCTGTTTTCTTCAATGTTTAACTGAGGATCACAAACCATAAAAACAGCATTTGTTTTGGGGGCGTTTCCGTCTGCTTTCTTGTGAATATTTATATTTAATACCATCTTGCCCTACCCTTTCTCCACTTCCAAACAATCTGTTGTCAAATGTAGATCTAAAAATCCAGCCACAGCCCATATTTAGTTATTAATATCTTCGAGTCTTACATCATAAAGCGAAGTTTTTTACATACACGATCAACTGCAGGATCTCTTTGCCTACCTCCAGCGAACAACTTTCTTATTTCATCGAAGTGTTGGTGAGGTAAAAGTCCGCGCCCCGAATACAACTGATCAGACTTGCCATTTATTGCACAGTCAACCTTCTCAATTTTTTGATTATAAAACGCTTCTGATTCTCTATGAAAAGGAGTTGTTCCTTCAGTAAACAAGAACAAAATTCCTTTTAAAGACTTCAGAGAGTGATTTAGATGTATGTTCCAGAGAGTGTCTCGCTTGTTTCTATTTTCTGTAATGAGTGCATAACCCATTCATAATAAATAACCGTTTTACTTTTATACTGGGTTAAGATTGTTCTAGCCAGTTCGGAGTTAGTAACAACATCAAACTCAAGAGAAATTCGCTGACTGTGTATTTAGCTAAAGGTCTTCAGACAGAACAACAGAATCGCTAGGATTAAATGTCAGTTCATAAGTAAGTTTTTCTTTTAGTGCACCTTGGTAATATGGCATATGCGTCTTTAACAGCTCAAAATCTAGAGGGATGCAAAATCTGTTGCCAAATGCTTCTGCTACTCGCCTCATCTTAACATCATTCTTTGCATCCTCCCGCTTTAAACCTGTGCTTGATGCCGTTTGGGCTTTGTTTTCCCCTGATAAACTTTCTCTTTCCTTTCTTTTTTAGGCAGCTATAGATCAGAATAGAGGGTAAAAATATCTGCCTCTCTTAGCACAAAAACTTCTCGGGCCCTCCAGTTTGATTGCTAACGTTTAACGATAGCCCTGCCTAAATAGCAACAACAGTACATTAGGATCTGTCGATTTAATATCTATTTTGAATGATAGTTTAGCATGCCGGGCATTATAACATCGTCACGCCAAGATCAGGGAACTTGACTGTTAAAGCTTGTCCAGGCTTAACTGTTGATGGAGTATTTACACAATTACAGTTTGCCTTATACCTTTTACGCCATGGGGTTCCTTCTCTTTTCTATATGGATCGAGGTCACAACCGTATGATTCATTTTTTATAAAACAAAAAAAAATATAAATAAAAAATATGGATGAAGATTTTGACGCGATTAATCCTATTGAAGAAGAAGAAGATGAAACAGAACTGGGCCCTTCATTGCAAGAAGAGCTTGAAGGAGCGGGTTCTTTACTCCCTAGACAACGTCAAGAACTATTGCGAGAAAGAATTCAATCATTCTATAGAAGCATAGAACGAGAGCTACCAAGCGTGCTTGATCCTAAACGATTTTGGGGAAGATGGTGGGCATTTGTATATAAACACTGGTGCAGGAGGCCGTGTAAAAGCTACTTCAACGCAAAACCCAAACAAGTTTTTAAAACTAAGCACAATTAGGCGAAAACTCCCTATTGCTAAGGCAGAACAATTAAACCTTTAAGAGCTTAGAGCCGAAGCCGTTAGTCGTTTACAGAACTTGGGGCAAGAGTTGCCAACACAAATGCAAAACATACCTCTTCAAGAATTAAATCGAACAGCAGATGAACTAATAGCAGAAATTGAAATGATTTTAATGAGGAGACACAGTTAAAAACAATTGACGATTCTCCATTGCCTATGTGTGAAATCCTGGGCTTAATGAGGCTTTAGGGACAAAAGGGGTGAACTACAAACAATTTAGCAAAACTTGTGAGCTGGATAGAGAGATAGAAGAAGAAAAAAATAAACTCGCTGATGCAGATGATAACAATTTAGGGCGAGAAGAAAAGGCTAGAATACACCAGAAAATACAGGATTTAAGGCTAAAAGGGCGGCCAGGTTAGAAGTGCTGTCTACTAACAGAGCACAGCTAGCATCACAAACAAGCAGAATAAGAGAAACTATAAACAGAATACTTTATGAAAACACTACGCAAAGCTGAAAGAATAAGGACTCTGTTCAGGGAACAGGGGATTACAATAGTTAGTATAATTAACAGCTGTTGGTTTGCTATCTTTACACTCGTTATATGCTTTAACAGGTGGTGCGCCAACAGGGCCAGTAGCCCCTCCAACACCTCAGCCTGGTAAAAGTTGGATTAGAAACCAATTGCAATCATCTACAAACCATTAAAGAAGTTATCTGCCAAAGCGCTTGATGCTCTGCCTGGCATAATAGGTAGTGTTGTTAGTTGGTTTGTCTACTATAGGCAAAGTTGCTGGTTATAATGGCTGACCATCTGTGGACATTAGGAGTGCTCGCTGCGGGATTAATTTTTAGTGAAATAAAGTATGGCTAATCTAGTAAAAGTTAAAAATACAACAAGGGCTGTCTTTTCGCTATATGACTGTCAGTGTGAGGCAGATCAACAGGTGGCGTGCTTTCTGGCTGCTTTCTGGCTGTGGGGTGTTTATAACTGGATCACATTCTTCAGGGCTGTGTACTTTTTTTTTAAATGGATGGAGCAGGCCTTGTGTTTAAACCTTGATTGTGCCCTAAGTTTTGGTCGTCTCCAGCTATGAGGATTCATTGTTATAATTCTGTATCATGCCAATCTGTAGTCTAAGGTCAGAGGGTAGCATGTATAATCCATGGCCTACAACAAAGTCAACCTTTGACCTAGCATGTGCGAGAACCTCTTGATACCTTTGAATGCTGGCAGGTAAATCAACAGCAGAGTTAATAGCATCTTCTAAATTGGCTAGAAATTGTTTTCTGGCGTCAAACCCTGTAGATTGATCTACTATGCTAGACTTGGTCTGTGCTTGTGCTCCTAATAGACACCAAACGTATGTCCGTATGGAGTCATTAAGTCTTTGCACTCCTGGCATTGTTAGGCCTTCACTTTCATCTAAGATAAATGTTGCCCAAGCATTAGGGTGTTTTTGTTCAATTGATCCTAATCGAACTTGTTTGTGCGTTGAAAAGAGGTGTGGCCAGGCCAGTAGTCATAATTTTTATTCTCTTTTTACACCCCACAAATACAATGTGCCTAACCCATGATTGCGGTCTTGTTTTTGTCTAAAGTCATTTGAAGGATTAATGTTAAATTTGTTACAGATTCTTTCATATGCATTATGTCCATTGGACTTTTAAATGGATTAAACAACATTGTCGCTTGGAAGGGGCAATTGAGTTCAGTTAGTATTCGTCTGTACTGGTAATAAACATGAAAGTTATAATACTGACCTTACTAAAAGATAGGATGGTTTAAATGGTTTGCATATGAAACACTCAGCCAGTAGTTGCGCAGTAAATGGCAAAATTTACTGATTCTGGTAAAACGTCATAGGGCATGATGACCAATGCTAATGGCACTCTATCACTATTTATTGGCGGATTTAAATATCTAGTTAGTGGGTTTACAAGTCTGACACGGAAGCCGTATGATTCATCAACTGCAATGGTTAAATTGCTAAAGTCCAAAATTTGGGGTTATAAAACGCTCCTACATCGTAAGTGGCACTTTCGTTATATTTAAAAGGTTCCATTTTTTAAATAGTTTTTAAAAATAGTTATAAAAAAGATGTACATCTATATAACTCACAAAACAAACGTGTGTTCTTAACGTACCCAATTGACAATAGGCCGGCGATTTTAGGGTTGCCCTTAAAAAAATTGGTTTTAAGGTAAAATGGTTTAACATATCTGAAAGAGCTAAGAAATAACTGGGTGAATATTAAGGACGAACAAGGCAATCTATAAAAACATTTAAAAATACCCGATGGTTACTACAACTTTTGTTTTTTTGAGAGAAGTATTTTAGTAATTTTAACATTAAGTTAAAAATTAATGAGGCAAATCTTATAATTACTATAAATTTTCCAGAACTTGAAGAAAAAAGGAAGTACGTTTTCCTAGAACCTTGCTCGAATTTTAGGCTTTTATGATAGTGGTGAAACATATCATATTAAAACACATATGCACTTACAAAGCGGTCTTTATGAGTAGTAGGTAGTAGACCAGCGATTTTCTCATGTACCCGATGTTGTATGTCCATTTAGAAGAGTTAAAAACAGACCGCAATTTGTTTAATGGCAATCCATCTACAGTTCTAACAGGCACTACCGTCAACTAAGGCAGGGTTTTGTGATTATCAGTTATACAGGTTTGACGGACACAGTGAATTAAAGAATTAGTTAATGTGGACATAAATTCATTAAATATAACGATAACTAGCCAGATGGAAGACTAGTTGTTTGTTCAGATTTATTGATAGTGCTGGAAGTAGAAGAGCGTACTTAATTTTATATCCCTGGAGAGAATGTAAATATGTTCGTTCACGACCACCAAATACTATTTTGCGCGAAAACCCCATTTTAATGTACTAATTACGTCAATATTTGGCAGTTTTGGCGTGTTTTAATTTTTTTAGAAAACAGGTGTTAATTTTGGCAAAAATTGATATGAGATGGACGTGATTTGTATGTGAAAAAGGGGGTTTTCGTGCAAAATAACATGGGTGGTCTTGAACCCGCATATTTACATTCTCTAATGGCCATAGTGGAGTCAGTGTTTTCTTAGGTCATGCTGACAAATACTTCACCGTGATTGTCTTTGCACGTGAGTGTGGATGTAGAGACCTCCAAGGGATATACAAGCACACACGGACAGACATACCACACACACACACACACACACACACACACACACACACACACACACGCACGCACACACACACACACACACACACACACACACACACACACACACATATATATAATATATTATATATATATATATATATAAATATATATATATATATATATATATATATAAATATATATATATATATATATATATTGTTAAAATAAGGTTTTAAAAGAAATCTACAATTTATTTCGAGCGCGTTGCGCTGTAATCAGGATGGCTTGGTTTGCCCACCGCTGATGTAAATAGCGTGTGGGCTCACGTTTGCGGTTGTTTGCACGTGCGGGTTGGCTGCACGTGTTTTTTGGGGGCTTTCAGTTTTTTATTTTGTATTCACCAACAACGATTTCCATTTATGCCTGCAGTTGTTTACTATTTCTGTTTTAGTGTTTAAAGTTGCTAAGTGTGGTTTGCATAGTATTAACCATTTTTCAGTTAAACATAGGTTGCACCTTTTTGAAACATTGCTGTATGGTGATGCTCTTTTTATGATTTTCCAGGATATATTGTAGCTTGTTTTTGCGTCTTTAAGTTTCCAGATATATTTGCTCAGTTCTGTTTGGTTTTTATATTTTTCTTTATTAAATGACTGTTTGTGGTTTGCATATCTGGTTTTGAAGTGGTTTTCAGTGATCCCTATGTATGTTTCTTTTTCATTTTCTGATGTCACAGTAGCCTGGTATACAATGTTGTTGTGAAGACATTTATTGTCTAGTGGGCACTGCTCTTTTCTGTGCAATTGCAAGATTTCCTTTCTTTACCCTTCTTTGCTGTGTTGATTTTCATTTTGTTGGATGCGTCAATTAGGTTTTTGAGGTTGGGCATACATGAATACGATAGTTTGACAGTGTTTTTGTTAAATATTTTGGACAGTTTGTGTTCTTTTGGAAATGAAGTTGTTAGGATTTTGAAGAATTCTTTCCCTATGTTTGTTTTGAGTTTCCCGTCGTATGGGGGGGTTATACCATATGATTTTCCTTTTCCTATTTTTCTTGCTTTTATTTGTGTTGTTGTCTGGGTTGTATTGTAATTTGTAATTGTATCCACTTTTTTGTAGTGCCTCCTGGTATTCTACTGCTGCATTGTTGAACACTCTCTCACTGCATGACAGGTTTGATAGTCTCTTGTTTATGCCATGGGGAATGGTCTTTAATACAGATGTGGATGGTTACTTTTGGTGTGTACATAAAGATGTGTATCGTTGGGTTTCGTGTATGGTTTATATATGTGATTGTTGAGATCCAGTGTTATGTCTAAGTAGTTCACTACCTTTTTGTTTGCTTCAATGGTAATCTTTAAGTTGTGGTTTTGGAAGATTTTGCATAGTTCTTTCTTCTTGTTTTCGATGGTTTTTGGATTGTTGGTTAGTGCAGCAAGGCCATCGTCTCTGTATAGTCCGACTTGTTTTCCGAGTTTTTTCTTGATGTTGGACAGCATGAATAGTCCGACCAGTTCACATGTTTCTGCACCATCATATGATCCCATTGTTACGTCGAATGTTGAGTTTCTGTTGGTTTTCCTGATCCAGGTTCATTTTTGCTGTGAAGTAATGTTTTCTTGGTGTGGAGAATGATTTCCATTTCTGACCCTGTTATGTCTGTGTGGTTACTGGCAAACTTCAGGGCTTTGGTGAGTAGTTCCTCATCTATAGATGGGTAAAAGTCCACTATGTCAAATGTGATGAATACTGTATTACTTTGTTATTTGAGTTTTTTGAACCATGGATAACTTCGTATGTGTTCTTCAAGTGTATTCAAGTTTATTTAACGTTCTTATTATTTTTTTCCAGAATTTTTCCTTGCATATTTTGCCTAATTCAGATTTGAATGTTTTAGTAGTCCAACATGTTGGATTGTTATGAAAAATTAGGCCTTGTGGTCTTGAGTGTTATAAAGCTTCTTTTGTTGCTGTCTTTTCTATCCTTCACTTAGGTCTATGCGCTCTGCAGTTCTTTTCATTAGTGCGGATACTTCAAGTATATTTTTGTCGGCTTTTTTGTATTTTTTTTCTGGATGTTTTTGTCAAGGATTGAGTATACTTTTGGTTTCCATTTGTAGTAATTCCTAGTTTTATCAGCCTTCACAAATATATTTTGTCATTTTGCATTTGTTTATATGTGTTTTTTTTAGTGTTGTTTGGAAACCGTTGTTAGATTTTTTTTGAATTAATATTGGGTGATTCATTCTTTTCATTGGATTCATAAAGGTTTACATTTCGTCTATGGCTGGTGGTGATCGCCATGATTTTGAACTCGTAGTGTTTTTGTCCCTTTCTTTGCGTTTGGTCAGAAAAAAGAATGCTTCCATCTCATATAATGTATGAACTTTTTTTTAAGTTCACATTCTTTTGCCAAGTCATTACTATAATGACAGAAGATTGTTAACCCTGCACTTGTTTCCCCACCACTTAATTGTTCAGCCTTATGTATGAACTTTTCAGTTGTTCTATTATTTTTTTTAAGTAGGATTGTCGGTTGGAAAATGCGTAGTTTTTTTTGTTGACTGCCCAAAATGATTTTCTTCCATTTTTAAATCTTATAGGACACAGTGACTCAACTGAGGAGCGATTAAGATCAGTGGTGGTTAAAATACACAAACGTTTAGAGTGGCTCAACCCCTTGGGGAGGCAACATTTGTTAAAATAAGGTTTTAAAGAATCTACACATCAGTTTCGACGCGTTGCCTGTCATCAGATGGCTTGGTTTGCCCACCCCGATGGTTATATAGCGTGTGGCTCACGTATTCGTTGTTTGCACTGCGGGTTTGGCTGCACGAGTTTTTTGGGGCCAGTTTTTTATTTTGTATACACCAACAACGATTTCCATTTAATGCCTGCAGTTGTTTACTATTTCTGTTTTGGTGTTTAAAGTTGCTAAGTGTGGTTTTGCATAGTATTAACCATTTTTCAGTTAAACATAGGTTGCACCTTTTTGAAACATTGCTGTATGGTGATGCTCTTTTATGATTTTCCAGGATATATTGTAGCTTGTTTTTGCGTCTTTAAGTTTCCAGATATATTTGCTCACTTTTTGGGTTTTTTTTTTTTTTCTTTTTTAAAATGACTGTTTTTGGTTTGCTATCGGGTTTTTGAAGTGGTTTTCAGTACCCTATTATGTTTTTTTTTCTTTTTGATGCAAGTAGCCTGTATACAGTTTTTTGAAGAATTTTTTGCTAGGGCACTGCTCTTTTTGGCAATTGCAAGATTTCCTTTCTTCCCCCTTCTTTGCTGTGTTATTTTCATTTTGGGGGAGGGCGTCAATTGGTTTTTGAGGTTGGGCATACATAGTACGATATTTGACAGTGTTTTTGAAAATTTTTGGGCGTTTGTGTTCTTTTGGAAATGAAGTTGTTGGGATTTTGAAGAATTCTTTTCCCTTTTTGTTTGATTTTTCCCGTCGTAGGGGGGTTTAAACCCATAGGATTTTTTTTTCCATTTTTCTTGCTTTTTTTTTGTGTTTTGCTGGGTTTTTTGTAATTTGTAATTGATCCCTTTTTTGTAGTCCTCCGGTTTTCTACTCTTGGTTTTAACCCCCACTCATACGGGTTTGATAGTCTCTTGTTTATCCCATGGAAATGGTTTTAATACAGAGGGTAATGGTTACTTTTGGTGTGTACATAAAGTTTGTGTTCGTGGGTTTTTGTAGGTTTAATATTTTTTTTGGAGTCCATTTATGTAAAGGTTCCTCCCTTTTTGTTTGCTTAAAGGGAAATTCTTTAAGTTGTTTTTTGAAGATTTTGCATAGTTTTTCTTTTTTGTTTTTGATGGTTCGGGGATTGTTGGTTAGTGCAGCAAAGGCCATCGTTCTGTTTCCGACTTGTTTTCCGGGGATTTTTTTTGAGTTGGACAGCGAATAGTCCCACCCTTTACGTTTCTGCACCATCATAGATCCCATTGTTACTCGAATGTTAGTTTCTGTTGGTTTTTTCCGATCCGGTTTCATTTTGCTGGAAGTAAGTTTTTTCCTGGGTGGAGAATGATTTCATTTCTGACCCTTTATGTCTGTTGGTTATGGAAATTTAGGGCTTTGGTTATAGTTCCATCATAGATGGGTAAAAAAATCCCCTAGTCAAAAGGGATGAATACTGTTTTACTTTGTTTATTGAGTTTTTTGAACCATTGGATAACTTCGTATGTGTTCTTCCAGAGGTTTATTCAGAGTTTGATTTTATGTTCTTTATTATTTTTTCCAGAATTTTCTTGCTTATTTTGCCTAATTCAGATTTGGATGGGTTTATTAGTCTACATGTTGGATTGTTATGAAAATTAGGCTTGTGGTGTTTGAGTGTTATGAAAGCTTCTTTTGTTGCTGTCGCTTCTATCCTGTCACTTAGGTCTATGCGCTCTGCAAGTTTTTTTCTTTAGTGCGGATACTGTCATGTATATTTTTGTCAGCTTTTTTGTAGTTTTTCTGGATGTTTTTGTCAGGAGTTGAGAGTATTCTTTTGGTTCCATTTTGTAGTAATTGCTAGTTTTATCAGCTTTCACAAATATTTTTTGTCATTTTCTATTTGTTTTATGTGTTTTTTTAATGTTGTTTGGAAACCGTTGTTAGATTTTTTTAATTCAATATTGGTTATCATTCTTTTCATTTGATCTTCAAAGGGTTTCATTTTGTCTATGGCTGGGGGTGATCGGCCATGATTTGAGATCGTAGGTTTTTTGTCCTCTTTTTGCGTTTGGGTTCAGAAAAAAGAATGCTTTCCATCTCATATTATGTATGAACTTTTCAGTTTGTTCTATTAATTTTTTTAGGTAGGATTGCGGATTGGAAAATGGTATGTTTTTTGTTGACTGTCTAAAATTGATTTCTTTCATTTTAAAATCTTTTGGTCACAGTGCTCAACGTGAGGAGGGATCAAGATCAATGTGGTTAAAATACCCAAAACGATTTTTAGAGTGCTCAAACCCTTGGGGAGCACATTTGTTAAAATAAGGTTTTAAAAGAAATCTACAAATTTGTTTCGAGCGCGTTGCGCTGTCATCAGGATGGCTTGGTTTGCCCACCGCCGATGTTTATATAGCGTGTGGGCTCACGTTTGCGGTTGTTTGCACGTGCGGGTTGGCTGCACGTGTTTTTTTGGCGTCTCTCAGTTTTTTATTTTTTATTCACCAACAACGATTTCCATTTATGCCTGCAGTTGTTTACTATTTCTGTTTTGGTGTTTTAAAGTTGCTAAGAGTGGTTTGCATAGTATTAACCATTTTTCAGTTAAACATAGGTTGCACCTTTTTGAAACATTGCTGTATGGTGATTATCTTTTTATGATTTTCCAGGATATATGTTATCTTGTTTTTGCGTCTTTAAGTTTCCAGATATATTTGCTCAGTTCTGTTTGGTTTTTATATTTTTCTTTATTAAATGACTGTTTGTGGTTTGCATATCTGGTTTTGAAGTGGTTTTCAGTGATCCCTATGTATGTTTCTTTTTCATTTTCTGATGTCACAGTAGCCTGGTATACAATGTTGTTGTGAAGACAGTGTTTTTGTTAAATATGTTTTTTTGGCATAAACAAGAGACTATCAAACCTGTCATGCAGTGAGAGAGTGTTCAACATGCAGCAGTAGAATACTAGGAGGCACTACAAAAATGGGGAGTTTTATTATACTCCCTGTTTGGCTAGTATACTTACCATGTCAGACAATAGCATTCACGGCAGTTATGTCTGCTCTGCCAGGCCGAAGTTTTTGTGTGGCTAATGCAGTAGTGAGACAGTCACGTGGTGCCCAACCCACTTCCGCCGTAGGAAGAGGCCAGTGTCAGCCTCCCGTACTCATTCATCGAGGCCTGGCGCAAGGTAACCCCGACCTGGCGTAGTGG